>MU737512.1:0-10828 GCA_026770625.1 Nicotiana glauca | reverse complement strand
CTCAATTTGTGTTTGGCCACAAAATCTCAAAACATGGAATTGAAGTCGATAAGGCGAAAATTGAGGTGATCTCAAGACTTCCTCCCCCTACTTCTGTAAAAGGGGTGAGGAGTTTTTTGGGTCACGCCGGTTTCTACCATCGATTCATTAAAGATTTTTCAAGAATTGTGAACCCGCTTTGTAAATTGTTGGAAAAGGATGTGAAGTTTGTATTTGATGAGAGGTGTATGGAGTCCTTTGAGTTGTTGAAACACAAATTGAGCACAACTCCCATCATCACCTCACCTAATTGGGAATTGCATTTTGAACTTATGTGTGATGCGAGTGATGTAGCAGTTGGTGCGGTGCTTGTACAAAGAATCAACAAAATGTTTCATCTTGTGTATTATGCGAGCAAGACAATGAATGAGGCCCAAATAAACTACATGGTGACGGAAAAGGAGCTCTTGGCTATTGTGTTCACGATGGAGAAATCTTGCCCTTATCTTATGGGGGCGAAGGTGATCATACATATGGACCATGCAGCCCTCAGGTATTTGATGAGAAAGAAAGATTTGAAGACAAGGTTGATGAGATGGGTACTCCTCCTTCAGGAATTTCATCTAGAGATTGTGGATAGAAAAGCAAGTGAGAATCATGTCGCGGATCATTTATCCCGTCTAGAGGAAGAAGGGAGACCGAGCAATGGTGTTGAGATAAATGATGCTTTCCCCGATGAGCAACTTCTTTCAATTTCTATGGGTGACATACCTTGGTTTGCGGACATCTCCAATTTCATAGTGACCGGCAATGTCCAGTGTGAGCTCTCTTCCAACCAAAGGAAGAAACTCAAGCGGGATAGCTTAGATTTCTATTGGGATGAGCCGTATTTGTTTAAAATAAGTACGGACGGGGTAATACGAAGATGTGTGCTGGAAACTAAGCAAATGAACATATTGGAGGCTTGCCACTCATCTCCTTATGGTGGTCATCATGGGGGAGTGAGGACGGCGTCAAAGGTTTTAAGTTGCGGTTTCTACTGGCCGACTTTGTTTCAAGATGCGAGCGACTTGGTAAATAAATGTGATGCATGCCAAAGAGCTGGTGGGATTTCTAAAAGAGATGAGATTCCTCTCCATACAATCCTCGAGGTAGATATTTTTTATGTTTGGGGCATTGATTTCATGGGCCCGTTTGTAAGCTCTTGTGGGAACACGTATATTCTCGTAGCGATGGACTATGTGTAAAAGTGGGTTGAAGCCGTGGCTCTTCCCAACAATGAAACCCGGAGTGTCGTGGGGTTTTTTAAAAGGAATATCTTCACTAGGTTTGGAACCCCTCGTGCTATCATCAGTGATAGGGGGTCCTATTTTTGCAACAAGGCATTTGGCTCTTTGCTTACTAAATATGGAGTTAACCACAAGGTGACTACCCCCTATCATCCACAAGAAAGCGGTCAAGTGGAGGTTTCAAATCGGGAAATTAAGAGTATCTTGTCCAAAACAGTGAATGCTAATAGGACCGATTGGTCAAAGAAGTTGGATGATGCTCTATGGACTTATCGGACGGCTTACAAGACTCTGATTAGTATGTCTCCATATCGGTTGGTGTTTGGTAAGGCTTTCCATCTCCCAGTGGAACTAGAAAACAAGGCTATGTGGGAATTAAAAAAATTGAACTTGGAATGGGATGTTGCGGCAAACCTCCGAGTGGAACAATTGAATGAACTTGATGAGTTTAGATTTGATGCTTACTCCAGCTCGTCCTTGTAGAAGGACAAGATGAAGTACCTCCACGATAAGTATGATCGGGGTAAAGAATTCAAGGTGGGCGACATGGTTCTTATTTTCAATTCCCTAATAAGGTTATTTCCAGGGAAGCTAAAATCTAAGTGGAGTGGTCCATTTGAAGTAGTAGGTGTAACTCCATTTGGTGCCATTGATCTCAAAAATAAGAACAGTGAAGTGTTCCGGGTAAATGGGCATCGTGTCAAGCACTACCTGGGAAAGTTTGATGACAGCCACGTGGTGGCACTCGTTCATTTGAAGTGACTTTGATGGTAACATGCATCGTGCCGTTATGTTAAATCAGGCGCTTCTTGGGAGGCAACCCATGTCTTTTTCTTTCTTTTTGTTTTTTGTTGTAGATTAGGATTTTTAAACTCATGGTTTGTGAGATGTTGCAGGGATAAAGTTGAACTAGTGCAGGACAAAAGTAAAAAAATGCCAGGTCTCTGAAGTTTACCTACGCGGTCGAGCACCAAAACAGTGCGGTCCGCGTAGGCTGGTGCAATAGGGAGCTGGGTCTCTTAAGTTAGCTGCGCGGTCTGCATGACGTTTTTGTTCAGTCCGCACAGGAAAGGCCTAAGTTACATGCTCTCTGAAGTTTCCCACGCGGCCGCGTGATAAAATAATGCGGTTCGCGTGGGCTGTTCATTCAATTGAAAAGGCTGGAAATCCAGCGCGGTCAGCGGCCATTTCTGCGCGGCCGCGCTGGTAGGTAGGTGATGTGTCCCACGGTGTTTTCTATAAATAGGAATCTTAAGCTTCATTTTAACCTTTTCGCAAATTTTCTACCTGAGCTCTAAATTTTCACTGTTCATCAAGATTGCCTCAAATAGTTAAATTTTCACGATCCCTGGTAACATTCCTCACTAATCTCATTCATAGTTTAATTTTTGATTATTTTATTTTCTTTCTATTAGTATAACTTCTTATTTTCATCTATTTCTTCTTAGTTTAAACTGTTAGGTTAGATTTTGTGTGTTTATGTTACACAATGGGCATGAATTCATGATTAGTAAGTGAGTAGGGACAATTAGGACCCATAATTTGAACAAAAATTGGACTTAAATTAAAATTCCCAATTCAGTTAATTATCAGCCCTGCGCGGCCCCGCGTCCTTTCTGCGTGGTCCACGTCATCTCTTTGTTGTGTGCTAAGTTTAATTTGCGCGGTCCGTGTAGCATTTTTGCACAGTCCGCGCTAGCCCAGTGCGGCCGCAGTCCAAATCCGTGCGGATCGTGCTGATAAAGATCAGAGAGTGTGTATTTGGAGTCATTGACAAGCGCGGTCTGCGTTCCTTTTTGCACGGTCCGCGCTGAACCAATGCGGCCGCAGTCCAAAATAGTACAGATCGCATTGGTAAGTTCAGAGAGGGGTGTAACTGGAACCTCTCAAGCGCAGTCAACGCTCCAGGTCCACGCGGTCCGCGCTACCTCAGTACGACTGCGTGACCCTTTTGTGCGGTCCGCGCCTCTCTTTCTGCTTCACTGTGTCTGCAACTTTAACTCAACTGTATCATCTAATTCACTGCATATGCTTAAACTAACAATGTTAGACTTGTATTCTTTGCAGATCATGGTTAGCAAACGTGGCGGAAAAGAACAAAAGCAACCCGGGAGAGGTGGTTCCTCCCGAGGGGGCAAAGGAAAGCTGGTGGTTAAACTCACTCCCCAGGTTTAGAAGAGCATAAAAAGGACCCGTAAGCTGATATGGGAAGCTGATAGAGCGGCCTCAAACTCTACGGGGAGTGAGTATGCACCATCCCGGGACATCACTTCAGAATCTGCCCCCGATCACATGTCTACATCATTCCAGCTGCATGATACTCCTTCACCTAACCCTGCACCAACCTCCAAGAAACCAGTCAATGTTATTTTGGACTCGTCTGATGAGTCCATCGCTAGATATGAAGAATAATACTCCACCTCCCCCACGACTTCATTATCGGGGGAGAGTGGAGGATATGGTGAGGGGAGTGAACCACCAGTCGGGTGAGTGCAGCGGACTAGAAAACCGGAAGCCTGGGCTGACAGATTCGTAAGTGAAATAGCCTTCCACAGATTTAGAGAGTGGTGGCCCAAAAAAAATTGATTCCGGAGAGTTAATTTATTGACTCTGGTCTTGTTCCTCTCAACCCACATGTGCAAGTACAATTCCGTACTAGAGAGGGTTGGGTTTTCTTTAAGGAACGTTGTATAGTCTCCAATAAACATATGGTGAAAGAATTTTACTGTAATGTTCGTCATGTGGTGAAGGACTCAAAGGCGACAAAAGTGCGGGACAAATTGGCGATGTTTGATGGAAAGTCACTGAATGAATTTTTGGGGTTCAACGAAGAGGATGAAACCCAATACTTAGAAAAGTTGGCAATGAAAGAAGAGGTTCATCCATGGTTGGCCCAGAACTTGGCAGCCCCGGGCACTGTCCCAGTCTGCTTGAAAGCAGGGGAGAAGATTCTAAGAAAAACATTCAGTTTTGAAGCCAAGGGTTGTTTAACTTTCGTGTGTAGTAGGTGTGATCCCTCCACCCATGATCACACAGTTCCTATTGCCCGTGCCGTTCTAGTGGCGTCTATTATGGCCAGGTTTCCTCTCAATATGGGCAACATTATTTCGAGGGTGATTTCTACAGTCGGACAGGAGACCAGCACAAACTATCCCTTCCCGGACACTCTTTCCCTGTACTTTAGAGAATTGGAGGTGAAGAAAAAGCGGTTTGATGTCAAGGTAGATCCAGTAGCCCCCTACTCATGGTACAGTCAGTTGGGTCCTGACAACCCAAAGATGTCCAAAAAGAATCAGGATCCACTTCCACCGCACCTGGCCAGTCTGAGGAGCCAACAGTTATTAAGCATTCCACTGAGCCTTCCACCATCCCTGCTACCGGTGAGACATTGCCCCTAGGTCCTTGTTCTGTTGCTGGTACATTTACTTCAGCGGACCCGGTTGTCCCTTCATCGAAGACTCACCGGTTCACTGCCCACCAGCTCACTCAGTCTTTAGCCAGTTTCAACAATTGGATGTTAGCTGCGACATCCAAGTTGTCCAACTTGGACACTGTCATTCAGGCACAGTCAGCTCCTGCCACGATTGATATTCCTCCTTCCATTGAGGAAACACTGAAGAAGATCCTGGCCAACCAGGAAAAGATGATGGCGATGTAGGATGCCTTGACTAAGGCAGTTGGGGCACACAGCAAAGCATTGGATAAACTGGCTCGGGAGCACAAGAAGTTGAGGAAGCAAAAGACTTCAAAGGAGTCAGTGACGAAGTTGAGAGAGGATGTGGATAAGCTCTTCGCGGATCAGATGCCACTTGACTTACTATTTGGGGACCCAGCTCTAGATCCAGCAGTAGTTCAGCCACAGCAGGAGGAGGCTCCCAAGCAGCCGAAGAAGAAGAAGAAACTCCATAGCACTGAGGGAGTTGTGATAGAGGTGGCACAGGTTCAGAAGGGTACCTCTAGTGCTCCACCAGTGGTTCAGCCGGTCCTTGATCTGGCCCATGTCCCAGTAATAGAGCAGAAGCAGGCCGGGGACCAGTCTGATGTTCCCGCTAGTACAAAGGACCAGGGGCCCACTGATCAGCACATGGCAACAGATTAGGCTTGAGGGGCCACTCTATATCCTTTCTTGTCCTTTATGCTTATTTTGGTAGTTGGCATTGTGGACAATGCCAACTTTTATTCGTGGGGGTGTCACTACTATTTTGATTGACATTTGGGATGACTGTATATATTCACTTTACTTTTGGCCCATTTGTAGTTGAAAGATGGTTTGTATATAACTTTTTATTTTTGATGGTTTTCAACTTTTTGTATATATTCATTACCCCCAGTTGTATATTCTACTTCCCTTTTGTACATATTCATTTGGTTTTTCATTTTGATTTTCTTGGTTTTCTATTTTCGATAATTTTTTTTGTTTTAGTTGCAAAGTTAGACCCGCAGCCTTTGTGTTTTGTTTTGGCATTTGCAATAAGCCCTTTGTTTTCTTAATGCCATGGTTCTTTCCAAAGGTAGAGAGTTGTGCGAATTGGGTGGCTCTTCCCAATGGTAGATGGCGTGACAACCTTCTTAAGGGTTTGGGTCTGTTTTTGATGTTTCTTTTTTGATTTTCAAGTTTTGTAGTTAAGGGTACCTTAGGCAAAGCTTCACTTGGGCCTAACACATTTGCCTTTGATCTCATGGTCAAAGACATGATGTTGTGTTTAGGATGGTGCACTTGAATCATAACTAATGTCGTTGTGGGCCCTCGACTCTGTCTTTAGCAATCCTTGAGTGTGTGTGGTGAGAATTTGAATTGTGAGCCTAAGTACCGAGCCTATGGTCTAAAACGTGCCCTAAATGTTTGTTGAGGTGAAATCATAGGTAAAACTTGACTTGAGAAGTGATTATAGGCCCTCCTTGATCCAAACTGCCAAATTTGAACAATTTCCATGACCTACCAATAAAATGATCCCTAGTTCACCCCTTTGGGGCCTTAAACCTTCTTCTTTCATGAACCAAAGCTACAAGCCTATACCTGTTCTCAATGAGACCCTCTCTTGGCACCCAATTCTTCCCTTGAGCAATGGTAAATGTCTAAGTTTGGGGGGGAGACAAGAAAGGCATCAATGTGGTAAAAAGGCACAAAAGCAAAAGAAAAGGAAGGCAATGAAAAAGACAAAAAGACAAAAAGAAAGACAAAAGTGAATAAGAACTAAAAAGGAATTCAAGGACAACAAAAAGTGAAAAAGGTGTGAAAAAAGTAGACAAAAGGAGAAAGGTTTGAATTGCAAAAGAAAGAGTGACAATATGTCTCTCTAACCCCTTGAAAGAAGTGAAATACTCAAATGAGTCAAGAAAGTTTGCCAAATGAATCAAAAGAAGTGCTTAAGGGAAGATTGAACCTAATTGAACAAAAACATGTCCTACCTTTACCCAAAAGCCTTCACAATGACTCCTCAAAAACCCTATATGATCTTGAGTTGAGGGAAGCCTACATTAGTGGATACTTACATAAGGGGAAGGCATATGGTACTTAGAGTCAGACTTATGGCCTTTTCTTTGAGAGAGATGAGTGAGAATCCATCCACCTCGGTTTGTGTGTCAATACTCTAAAAGGTGAGGTTCACTTAGGGAAAGTTGAGGATGTGTGATTTTGAGTTCCACAATGACCAAAGTAATTGAGAAACATTCTTTGATGAATATGTGTCAACTCTTGATGCTCTTGTGTCACACTTGATCCACAAGTTTTCAAAGCTTAAATGTGTTAATGATGCATTCGCATTGAGGGCAATTGTTAGTCCCAATTGATGCTTGATGAGATTACTTTAGGATAGGCAGGAATTACTTGGTTGTTTTCCTATGAGGGGTAGGTCTTATTTTATTTGCTTGAGGACAAGCAAAGGTTTAAGTTTGGCGGAGTTGATAACTATGATTTTAACACGTTTTATGCCCATTCTTGCCTAAGCTTTGTGCGTGAATTGCCATATTCCCAAAATGCTTACAGATTGCGCTTGATTGCAGGTTTGAGCAAGAAGATGAAAAATATCAAAGATCGGCTCAAAACGGTGTGAAATCTGCCAAGTGTGAAAGTCAAGTGAAGTGGGGAACACAGAGACCCAGCGCGGACCGCACTGCTTTGCCACGCGGCCGCGCTGGAAGTTCAGAGATTGAGCATTTCAGATGTGACATGCGCGATCCGCGCTCATCCTGATGCGGTCCGCGCTTGAGGTGGTTCAGAGACCAGAGAATGCAAAAGCAAACCCACGCGGCCACGCACAAAAACTGTGCGGTCCATGTGGATGATGTTCAGAGACTCGATATTTTTTCCAAATCTGACCACGCGGCCGCGCACTAAAATTGTGCGGTCCGCGTGGATGGTTGTTTAGAGAGTGGTCATTTTGCCAAGTTCTCCACGCGGCCGCGGCCCATTTATGCGCGGTCCGCGCTCTTCAGCCAGCGCGGTCGCGCTACCTTTTTGCGTGGTCCGTGCCCCCAAATTCAGAAGAGAGAATTGAAGACCAAGACCCTTACGCGGCCGCGCTGCATTTCTGTGCGGCCCGCGCCAGCCCCGCAGGGGTTTTTTTGTCCAGTTTTTCCTTGTACTATAAATGGAACATTTTACTTTTTTAGGTTATGTATTATATATCAGATAGCTGCTACACACGTGAGACTCAAGTTTTAGCCAATTTTGGGCAATTTCATCTTGCTTTATCGTGGATTCTTGTAGATTAACATTGTAGTTAATTAATATGTCGATTTTATCTACTATTTCTTCAATTTATGTTTCAATTATGTCTAGATAAACCCATTAGCTAGGGTTGTGGCTCAACCCTAGAGTGGGTAATTAATGGGTGTGATTGTTTAATGCTTGAATGATGTTGGGTGTTTGCTATTTGGGTTAATTTTATGATTTAATTAGGATTTGGTGGTTGCAAACACTAAGTCTAGCTTAGTGGGTCTTGACTCTTTTTGAGAAAGAGTGTCTATGACCCCAAAATTGACCCAACATGGAATTAAGATGGACCCATGAGAATGGTAGTCCCAATTAACGGGTTAAACCTCGAAAGAGTAATTACACAACTTGAACCCTAAGTTGCTTGGGCATATTGGACTACCCAATTGGTCTCGAGAGAGTCAATTGGGAAAAATCACTCTCTCTACTGAGAGGTGTGAGAGTGAGTGCAATCGTGCAACAGTTATAGCATAAGCCCCATAATCATCATTCTTGTATTAGGAAATCTCTACCCGTTAGTTGACCACCTAGGTAAATGCCACGACCCTAGTGCCTTTCTCTATCTTGCATACAACCTAGAATTAATATCTTAGCATAACTTATTTTTAATTAGAAGTTGTTAAATTGTAGTTGATAATCACAAAAACCCCAAAAATGTTAGAAGTACAATTTGGAGCTAAAACGCATTTCTAGACCAAACAAATACTCCATTCCATTCCAAGCTCCCTATGGAAATTGACCTCGATACCACTATTGGGTAAAAGTCTTAGCGCCCACTCTTCCTAAGGTTGAGTCCGCCGCGATCAGTGGTGGAGCTTGTGGTGTATGGGAGGTGGTTCCTTAGTGATGTTGACAGAGGGGAAATTTTGGGGATGAATCTGTAGCAAGCTGTTCTGGAGATTGAGCCGGTGTCGGGAGGAAAGTAGGGTTGTCACACCTCCTTTTTCGCTACTACACCTCCGTGAAGGGTGTGGTAAGGAGTATTTCCAATTAAAGGACAATCGAAATGGGATTCATTTATTAAGAGATTCAGAGTCTCCACTTGGGAGATTTATGGTGTCCCAAGTCATCGGTTAAATCCCGAATCGAGGAAATTACTGAATCTTTTTAACAGTCTGCGATCCAGAAATCCGAGTAAGGAATTCTGTTAACTCGGGAGAAGGTGTTAGGCATTCCCGAATTTCGTGGTTCTAGCACGGTCGCTCAACTATTGTATTTAGCTTATTTATATGATTTTACAACATGTTTTAACCTATGTGCCTTTTATTAGTAACTTGCTTTTATTATTATTATTTTTTAGGATAATTGCAACATCGTGAAAATGCGTTTCGAACCACGTCGCACCAGTGCAACTGTGGTTGTCAACACATTTCGACTCCGTTGAGATTTGGATTTGGGTCACATAAATGTGCACCCGAATTTAGAAAAATAGATTAGTAAAATACGCAGCTAAAGTAACTACGTGTTTATTATCTTTGGGGAAGACCATGAAATTCGCTAAATGGTCCACCCGAATTCTAAGTATTTTAATAGTCATTTGTTGAGGGCCCCGCCCTTTGTATTTCGTTTGACGAGGCTCGCCTCATTTATTATTTAAAGTCCAATCATAAAGCAAACTATAATTTTCTACTTAATTTATCTCTAAAAATAACCCTAATTAATTAACAAGTGTGAAAGGTCCAAAATTCCCTAATTCAATTTTAATCCATTAAGCCTAGAAACTGAATGAATAAGACCGGATATTTCAGTAGGGAATTCAAAATGGTCCAGGCTTCATTTAAAGGGGCTGGATAATTTGTACTCGTGATAAGCCCAGAAACACAATGACCCACTAGCACTCGATCTATAGACCATTCAGACCGTTAAAATCGTTTAACAATGCTTATATATGGTAAATGTGAACACTAACTTCATTGATACAAGATTGGAAATGAGAAGGCCTTTCAACACACAAAGGTGACATGTATTATTTCAGAGGCGAGACATGTTTATTGCATTTGAATTCAACACTGAACAAAGTATCTTAAACTAATAAAATTCTTATTGTCCAGATACCACTAGACCAAGTCTGGTCATTAACAGTGCATATACAGGGTTGTATAAACCCAAAAATAGAAGTTAATTTCAGGCTACTATTAGTAAACTAACAAATCTAAATTATTTTACACTAATGTTGGGGTTTTTTATTACTTACAGCTGTTTAAGTATTGAGTTATTGACTACAAATTAAGATCTAAATCCAACTTTCATAATCATGTTATTACTAATACCGACTGAAACAAAATCATACTAAGATAATGAATGTTAATAGTCCCATACTCATTAATAGTTCAAACAAAACCAACAGTTAAACTAATAACTGTATTAATAAACTATCACGTAATCACAACTACACAGAAGTTCCAAATATAGCAAAATACATCATGAGACTGGCTAGTAGACACGAATGAGCAATAATTCATATTTCATTCTCAACAATGGAGATCTACCAGTAGTGTACCTGGATTTTAAATAGCGCAAAAGGAACAAAAGGTCAGCAGCAACAAATAGTACTCCAACAGCAATATTCAACAATCAACAGCAACTCTGAACTGGATTTTTGACCCAGAAAATGACACTCCAACCAAACAAGCTAATTTCAATGGAGAAAAACCAGTAATATACTAGAACAGGCTTAATATCCTATAGCGAACCTCAAAATTCAAAATCGCACCAATAATACCACAGCACCTTCAGTAAATCAGTCTCAACAGGATTATTATCAATGAAACAGTAATTTTTTTAGTTTTTCAGAGATTTTTCTATTTGTTTTTTTTTTTTTTGGATTTTTGTAAAGGTTTAAATT
>MU737507.1:22915-36216 GCA_026770625.1 Nicotiana glauca | reverse complement strand
TTGAACTCATTTAGCACGATTATTTTACGGTCCTTCCTACCGTGCACACTTTGCATTTGAGTAGGGCCTCTTTTTATTTTTGGCACAGAAGGGCCTGCACTAATGCAAAACAAGTATAATCACCAATCACCACTATTAGTTAATTTTATGATTAAATTTATATATACTTGCCTGGTTCCTCAGATTGTTCAATTGCTTGATGATCGGTAGAATCCTCAGATGGTTCATGCACAGCTTGTGATGTAGGAGTGATGGAATCCATTGGTACTTGACACACTTGTTCTTGTACTCCTTGTGCTGTAGAAGAGGTAGAAATCAATGGCACTTGCCGCACTTTTTCTTGCAGTTGAGATCTTTGTGGAACCTTTTCAGCTTCTGATTGTCTTTCTTCATTTTCATGAAAGGTTATTTTTGTTGTCAACGATTGATTTCGTAAAAATGCAAGTGATCGAGATTCTGATTGTCTTTCTTCATTTTCATTAGACCTTATAGCTTGAGAGGTTCTCTTTGTTGTCAACGACGAAACCTTTTGGTTTCGCAAAGATGCAAGTGATCCAGCTGGAATGCGGTTGGATATTTTTTTGTTTTTGCTTGAACACCCTTTTTGATTCATGACTATTAAAATCTCTGCCAGATTCAAAAAAGCAGACGCGAAATACTATAAGATGAGTACATATTACTGAAAAAAGGAGAAGTATGAAAAGAAAAGGTAGAGAGGCAAAACCTACTACCTTTCTGTTCAGCCTCCTTATGATTCAACACCTATTTGAGCACCTGAAGAATAAAGGAAGCATCAAATCACTCATTCTTGTATATAACATTCCCAACAAACAAAAGATAAAAGACATCAACATCTCACAAGACAAAGATATTCAACTTATCCTTATATGACTCAAGACTGTGATTGTCAAATGGCAGTGGTTTAGGATAAGGGAAAAGGCAGAAAACGTGAAATTGATGACTACAGGATGGAAAATTGATGACTACAGGCAGAAAACAGAACTTAGTGACAAGGTGAAGATGAGAGAGAGGAGCAACCACAATTCAGTTACAGAAGATGACTCCAGATATAACAAAAGACCAAGTGGTTCTCACAAGTCGCTCAAATTTTGTGCAGCAAAAGGAATGTATACTCTTATTGGAATTACATTCCTATTCCTAAAAATTGAGTAACTGAAGTAAGCATACCAGGTAGCAACAGCTCACTAGTCACTAGTCAGTAGGCATGATTCTTTGTCAATTGAGATTGAGAAAAATATAATTGAAGAAAAGAAAATAGAATAAGGGATGAACAATCAGAATGTTCAGTTGACAAACCTGTGAGGCCCATTGTACTATTGGACCAAAGTGGACAAAACCTCACAAGCCTATAAGGATCAGACTGCTACTTGTTTTTGTATGGACTTGTGAAAAAGGAAAGCCAATAATGGATTTGATTTGCTAAAGTTACGCTAAATTTTACATTGTTATTCAATTTATTTATCGTAGGGATATACTAACATGCACGTAAGTCAAGAGCACAAATTTTAATCTTAGGATATTATTCATTTCAAGAGGATCATCAAACCAAGATATGAAAATGCATAAACCAATAAAATGTGCAAGAACCTGCTTCAAAGCCGCAGAAAAAGTTAAACCAACAGAGTACAATGATAACATAGCGAAATAAGACTTGACTCGGAAATGTCACACCACAAAATCATGTGACCAGTACCCTACCGACTTAAAACTAAAATCTGACCTGACGAGGTAAGAGAGGACTAATTGTCCCTTATGTTAAAAGTAAAATTTGAATGAAGGTAAACCTTATCTCAAGCTATCGGACAATTCATTAATATTTTATCTTTGGACAAAATACTAACTTGTAAAGTGATATCTTGATCTAGTAATCAAATATTGATAATAAAGAGCATATCGAATATTAAATCTTCATTAAATAGCGCCTTTTTCCGGTATATTACCATAATAGAACATATATTACCCGATTTTTATGAACTTTTCCGTTTTCAAAAGATAACTAAGTTTTTCTTTATAATTTGTAATACAATGCTAAAAGGCTACGTGCTAAAGGATTCCAGTTATTAGCGCATCATCTTTGACTCTTCGGACTCATGTGTTATTTTCTAGCTGTATAGCAGTAACTGCCTTTTCTTCTCTCTGACCGGTCATCTTCACCTCTTGTAGACTGTAGTGTATACTAGTCTACTAAAGACTACATGAATTGAGGACCTTCATTAATTGAGTCGATATGTGAAATTTGATTAGTTGTGTGCTACACTAATATTTTGCACTGTATTAAAACAGTGAACCAAACTTACAAAATTCCAATTAAACCTTTTGGTCGGCAGGTAAAGACGACCTGAAGCTCGTGAAACTCTCACTTATTAATAGTATGAATAGGAATAGGAATGTAATTCCAATAAGAGTATACATGTCCTATGTTCAGGAAATGCCTCCAATTTTGGTTCTTATCTAATATACCGATACATGTATCAAAAGTAGAATGTATTACTCACTCATTTTAAGAGAAAAGCTATTTACCTGGGAACTAACATGCTTGTAACCAGGAAGCTCAACATATTCAGAAAGAAAAGCAAAGCAGGTCATTAGTCATTACCATCCAGAAATTGTTAATATTACTTGGCAATTGTATCAGAACATGGAAAAGATAGAAATTAATACATAGGGAAACTTAGGAAGATACAACACACTGATATTCAAACAGGGATAATAGTTAAGATTTGTTTAACGCGGAAGGCCTGCCTACAGTCAAAGACTACACATAAGAAGAAAATGACATAGCAAATGTAAGCAGATTTTTTAACAGACATCAAATTGAAGAGTCAAAACCTCTAGTAAATGTTGCTGTTAAAAGAAAGAAAGAAGTTATTTCAGTCAGACCTAAATGAGAATAGAAAGAAGCGACGTTCATTATCCAGCAACTAGAGAAAAAGCCTTGTAATTGTTACATTTGTTGGCTCATTAGTGAAGATCTAGGAGATGCTCCCATCACTCAAGTTCTATAAGAGATGGTTTTACATTATATCATCTATGTTTGAGATAAAAACTAAATGCCAACAATTTCTTCATCCATATTTCAGCTGAATCAAAATATATTGAAAGAATGGGATACCATATCCTTGAAGAACATGGCAACATGCCACAACTCGCAGAAAAGCTTCCACATGAGGCAGGATGCTGCTCGTGTTGTTGCTCTAGTAAGGTTTACTTTGTTATTGGCTGCTTTAATTGTCAGGAATGCTGATACTCGATAGTCTTATATTTGTAACTTTAGTTAGTGTGCTAAGGACTTCCTTTTATTTATTTAGTTCTCCTACATTACCCATCTGATCTATCCAAAAACAGAACGATCTACGTGTTTTGATGTTCTCTAACAAATATATAGTGTAATTGCAGTTAGTCTGGGAAGGACTTGGACTTGGAGGAGGTCCTCCGGTTGGAAACTGGAGCAGGTACCGTTTACATCTGCAAGTTGTTCCCCTATATCCCTCAAATATCCTAGGTTCTTCTTTTCTCATTTTCTTTTGCCTGAGCATACTCTTCTATCTGAAGAAGTAAATTGCTAGAATAATTTTGTGAATCGACAAGGTCCTAACGCATACCCCACCTCCCGAACAAAGAAAAGAAACTGAGTAAAGCAATACTAAAATTTAGGGGACACATTTATGTTGCAAACCGGCGTTCTTCCTTAAGTTTCTTTCACTATTGTTAGCATTGGTTTTACAAGCAGAACTCTTTATTTTATTTCATAATTTGTGCAATATTGTTCTTTCCTTGCAACTTATAGCCTTCTGTTCCCCCTCAACATGCTCCCTAAGCTGCCAGGCTGCTCTCATTGCCATTGAACAATATTTCCAATTTTTAACCAACATTCTTATTTCCTTTCAGTTATTATAATTTGTCTGCAAACAGATTCTGTTGCAGAACTGCAGCCTTGCAAAATATGTAACAACTAACAATCAACACCGTCTGCGACAACACCCACTAGCAGTCCCATTTAAGTTTCTTTGCTGGTATTTAGAGCCTCATCTTCAGAGTGTTTGTGTACATATTTGCTCCCGAAGCTAACACACTTGAGGCATTATAAAGCAACAAGTCTAATGTGCAACTTTAATATTTCTGACTTTTAAGAAAAGGGAATAGTGACATTTCTGACTCCAGCTCCAGCCTAGTTTATACGCCACAACAAAATGTTCTATGCACCCCACAATAATTTCTTTTAAATGATATTAAAGGAGTTGAGTTGAAGCTTCCAATTCATGTTCACAAGTCAACATAATACTTAGATTAATATTGCTGCCAGTTCTGTATGCTAGACAATCCATACTAGTCCAGAGCAGCATCAAGTAATTAATAGACAAATGAAAAGTTAAGAGCAGTAAAGATACCATATATTTATTTATGCCCGTTCATAATATAGAGTGACAACAATAGTGGCCTTAAACTCAAATTACATTTACTCACTGCCAATGTCAAGAACACCTGAACAGCCAAACCATAAACACAAATACACAATATTTAAGATAAGACAGTGGCATGCAGCAGCCAAATAAGACAGTAGCAGGCAGCAGCCAAATAAACAAAGTGCAAACAGATCATGGTGCAATTAGATATTAAGTTCAGCAAGCGTCCACTGAGACGAGTCACAGCAAATAAACAAAGTACTGAGGTTACCACTGAGAAACGAAGAATAGGTTTCCTTTTGGAATCGAAAAACTATTGCTACTTAGCAAAAGGTAGCCATAATCAGTGTCAAGAGTTCAGTTAAAGATATGTGTGAAAGCAAAAAAAGAATGTGTTGCGTACGTATGTGCAACTTTTGATTTTTACCAAACACAACAACGTCTATTTTTTATTTTCTATTTTGATACTGCCAAATGCTTTCTGAAACAGTTAAGTAAACGAAAATAGTGAATTGGACATAAATTGAGAAGACACTCCGAGATCGTAGAGAAAATTGAATTTAGATAAATTGAGATAGAGCAACCTAATTCTGAATAAAAGATAGCAATATACAAAGAGCTTATATAGTGGAGTAGTATTAGTATATAAAAATTCAAAGGATACATCACCAATAATATATATCAAGTCAAAGTCAAGTCAACTTTGTGTATAGTACTGGAAGTACATTTGATATGATTAAAAATATATCACCAACTAATTCATAGTAACAACTAACTTCAGCAAGTATCCACTGAGACGAGTCACAACTAATTCATGGTGTAATTAGATATTTGTCAATGGAATGTAAATATTTTGCAAGTTCAATATAAAAATATACCAGAATAAAACACACACTTGTCTATTTAGGCAGAACAGTTAAATTTTGGCAATATAGTTTAGGAATTAAATGCATAAAAGTTACTATTTAGCAAGAATATATCTAGCTACCCTCTTAAAATATAAATCCCAAATTTAAAAAAAGAAGGAAAACTCTGCCATATCCACAGCAAACGTCCACTGTGACGAGACGAGTCACAAACAGAGAAATTTAACAAAAACTCAAGTTGAGCTACTAAAACCAAGCAAGAAATTTAAAGAAAAACAAACTTAAAAAGCTGCTAAAAATTAAAAAAGCTGCTAAAGAATATATTTACCTATTCAGATTTGGAGAAACTCTAATGGATTAGCATGCCGCCTCTGGTGCGGCTGATTATGGAGGAGTTCCTGCAGAATTCATAAAGATTGCTTTGGTTTGAGAAGATGATGAGAACAATCTCAATTACATATGTTGCCTTAGTTCTACAGTCTAAGTGATGTTCCAACTGGGAGCTCCTTTCGTGCTGGTACTTTGTCTTTTACATTTATCCAAACAAACAAATTTTATATCCTTTGGCATTTGAAACCTTATATTTGCAGGTTACTTTACCACAGGATAAAAGCTCTTCTTATTCTCAAAAATCTCCATCATATGTATTGGTAAAAAAAGTTTAAGTTACCTTTTGCATGTGCTGCTAAAATAACTTATTTACATATTATAAGAATATATTTACCTATGTACGTTTTGGCAGATATTTTCTCAGCGCCCCTACTAGCCCTGCCCGTGTCTCCGCCCTCTACGACGGATTCAATCACCTCCACATTGGCGATGCCCTAAGAACAACCGGTGGTGAAGTTCCATTCAATTGGGAGGAGAAGCCTGGAATTCCAAAATCAAGAGCTACCCGTAATGAAGATGATGAGAATGATAATTTTGCTTTTGATTTTAGTGGTCAGTTGGAGAGAAGCTCTGTATCAGCTGGTGATGAGCCTTTTGATGGTGGAAAAATCAAGCCTTTGAAATTGAAGCTACCACCAAGGTTACAGTATGAAGGCAAACCATTTGATTCGCCAAAATCTCCAAAGAAGAAGTTCAAACAAGCTTTCTCTCGCCGAAAGAATTAGGGGATTATCAGATGGAGCCTAGCAATTTTAGAGCATATTTAATTTTAGGGTTTAGGTACACATATTTTTGATGAAAACGAGATATAAAATTAAAAAATAATAATAATCAAATAGTAGGCCCCATCTTATTTTAGCGGGTATTAAAATTTTGGGGGAAAAATAAATAGGGAACTAAAATGACCGTAACAATACATCCAACCGTTCCCATATATATATCTATTGCTACGGTTATACAAATCGTAGCCATATACATATATATAGGAACGGTAATTGAGACTATTGCTACGGTTCAGTTGCTAAGTGTCCCAGTAGTTACATCAATTGTTTGTAACGGTTATAACCGTAACAATAGAACATCTATCGCAATGGTTATGGATTCGTAGCAATAAAAACTGTTGCCATAAGTCCAATTTCTAGTAGTGTAATTTTTAAGTTTTTTGACACATGTAAGGTTTAATCAATGACTCACTTTAAGAAGGGGGGAGGGGGCTGCCACGTTCCTCCTTGGGGATGTGATTTTAATTTATCCACTTATTAGTTAACCGGGTAATATTTCGTTACCCGATAATTAATCTATTACCCACATAATTTAAAAATTATCCCAAATTACTTAAAATATTATTCACTTTTTACATACCTTATACATCTTTCTATCACGGCCATGTAGTATTTTGTATGACACTAGTCCATAAATACCGAATAATTTAGTTCGGACCGTGTTTTACCCCAACATGCCAAAATTCGACAAAATTCATTTTCTTTCGATATTACGTACCCTCTTATCTTCACGAATTTACTCATCACTTATAATCCTTATAATCCCCAAATAATCTTTTTCCTTGGATTGATGTCAATTGCCTGACGATAAATTCAACGTATATTACTGCAAGGTACACCATCGTCGTAACTTATTAATGTGAAGAGTAACATCACTATAATGTAATACTGCTGGGCATAACATTGTCGTAATATTGCAGGGCGTAACATCATTCCTCCCTTTGGAACATTCGTCCTCGAATGTTGACCGATGCTTTTATCGTTTTCGTAACTTATATCTCTTGTGAATACCTTAATACTCTTCTTGTCATTTAAGCAGTTGCTCTGTGAATAAATTCAAAGTCTAGGGTATTCCCCCTTTTAGTCTTTTTTCCCATATTATCCCCTGTGGTCGAAATCTTCCTAATCTTGCAACTTCTGTTACCTCCTGTCATGCAGCCTGTATGACCCTAGCTTTATAGGTGCACTTATGTAATTCATCTTTCCTTTTTTTACTTTATCTTTTAGTCAATCTCTAAGCCTCTATAGGTATACTAAAGTCCTTTGCTCAATACTTTGTAGAACTTGCGAATATGACCATATCTTATTTCATAAATCTGGTTACCCATGCACATGACTTTACTGCACTTGCATGGGTTATACTATACCATAATTATTGCTTCGATCTACCTTTACTGAGGTATGCTTACCAAGTTCCCAGTTACTTTTGTTGCCTACCCTTTAGGTATAAATCTCAATCCTTCAATGCCCTTTCATTACCATTCGTCTTAAGAATCATAGCCTAGCCTCATGTAATACTTTGTAACTTATATCTGACCATTGTTGATTTGCCTCAACGTTGATATATAATCTTTTACTTGAAGACTTGAAACTTCTTTACGTAATACATTACCACTAGGGCTTACGTTGTATTGAGGAATATTTGAAGTGATTTCCATAATCATATTTAATAGTGTTTCAATGTGATTCGCCTTGTAGAGGTATCTTGATTTTGTGCCGCAGCGAAATCTTTTTCTCCTTCTCTTCTTCTATTTTCTCTTCTTCTTTTTTTCAAATCATTATTCAACAAAGGCCCAAACGTCATCCTTTATCTGTCACAATTATCCCCTCATTTTATTACTAGGCTATCATTTCATTCTTTCTGAATGCTATTAATCTTAGATTCCTTTGAGTTCATTCAAGCTATACTGAACTTTCAAAAACTTAGAGAAACCATTATCTCTCTTGTTTTCATGGACTTAATCTTGAGGACTTATCCATTTTTGTCACCTTTTCACTTGCTTTTCCTCATTCTTACTAATGTTTTCTTAGAACTTTGTGGCTCTACCATACTTTAGCTTGCGACCTATAAATATCCATTTATAATACTCGCAACTTTCCTTCAACTTGCTTGCACCATAGATTTCCTTATGTTATTCTGGAATGTCAAGCGGTACATCACATCGTCTCCAACTCTTCTCTATTCTCTTAACTAGATCTCTCAGTACTTAGAAGCCATAGGTTGGAAGACATGCCGCTATCATTCCCGGTTATTAGATCCCCGTGCTTATAACTTTTAATCCGAAGTATGGACTATTTACAACTTTCTGCATTTGCGTATCTCGTACGTTATTCACTTTTACCTTACTTAAAAACTCGTATCATATCTTTTATCTCTTTCATAACCTCTGTTCCGCCTAGGTGTAATTTATGTCCATAACTTGAAGGTTTATTATAATACTTGCACCTTTGATACATACACAATCCAGTGGGAACTTCGTACTGACTTCTTATGAGGCTGGTATTTCTTCTAACTGGCTTCCTTGAAGAGCCATTATAGATTATGGTTGTTGTGTTATTTCTCTTAAACATCTAATATTAAGAGTGATTCTGTCATGTTCTCAAGCACAACTTCTATAATTTTTCTAGGTCCAATAATTAGACTCCTGATTTTCTTAGTTGATGTAATTCTTTAGTTTCCTCTCCTTCTGATCAGCCTTTATGTAGGCTTAAGCTATCTTTTGATCTGTGGCTCATGGTATCAATTATTACCTTAGCCTTTCATGGGCGTTATGGAATATCCATGATACAACTTCTAATAATTCAATCCTTTGTCTATGCCCTAGGCTCAATTCTTTCTTTTAACTTATACCGGAGTCTTCTATGGTTGTATGATTGTCAACAAATATACTGCTTGGATAATACTCCAAAATTTGGAGTGTGTCCATAACGTACTAACTATAGATCATTGATCAAATAATTCTTTCATTCCATCTTAGCTTTCTTTCAATGTAAGCTATTATCTTTCCTGATCTTTCTTCCCCTTGTTGCGTGCATACTTAGCTTATCTTAGCTCCCACGCATGCCGGAATTTCCGTACAACTTATATGATCTTCGAATATTTCTTTTGATTTTTACTTCATGTTTACTAGCCACGGTAGATTCATCTTTCTTATGGAGGACGTACAATATTGTTGTCAAACTGTTGTTACAAGATCATTTTCTCTTTAGGACACTGTGCTTAGGTTGAAGCCTTCTTCCTCATTTTCTCAACTAGTCCTTCACGGTGGTACTTAAGAAGGATCCTTTGACTTTTGTAAGGATGCGAGCTTATTATATCGTGTTCCCGATAAATTCTTGAAGTTCGTGCTCACTTGTAATTATCCTTAGTTACTTACCTCCACACTCACCAGCTCGTACAGCTGCTTCTAAACTAAAGTTTTTACTATCTTCCCAGTGGAACTACCTTTTATTTCCGTAATACTCATATGGTACCTTTTACTACCCCAACTCCTATTTGAATATTTTTCAAGTATTACAATATCATAACTGCGGGGTTAAGTTCACTATATTGGGTTTTACTATCTTTATCTTGCACAACCTGATGTCTTGTCTGTATCCTCTTGACTAGCCATGACTAGGCTCTTTCTGAATCAACTACTAACTACTCGTTGGCACTTTCTCATTTCAAAATTCCGCAAAATCTTTCTTGGGTTATTTCCTTGGTCTTAACTTACATCTCGCACTGGCTCCTTAATTTTCAATAACATATCGGGCAGGAACCATTACTTCTTTTCCTTGACATCTCGCTTGCATAATGTTCCGGAATTATAGCATATCTGTAGCATTTGGGTAAATGCAATCTCATCCCTTTCTCCTTTTTTATTGCATTCTTCCTTTTATCATTCCATATTCCCCCTTTTAGGGGAGTAATAAGATTTGGAGCTACGACGACCTGCCTATAAATGTTTTACCATTTTATCTTTGGCGTGTTTTTACATCATCGATGACCCTCACTTGCCTTGCGGTAATCCTTATGTACCAAGGATAACAAAATTTTCTCACTATTTTGCTATTATTATGGGTCTAGCTTTTCCTTCCGGTAGTCGTGTTAGAGTCAGGAACTTATTTCTCAAAGTGACGATATGACTTTATGGCCTATAATCTATTGTTGTCTCAAGGCTTGTCACCTATTGTATTTCCCTTCACTTGACTATAAACTCTATAATATTGTCATCTTTTTTCTACCATTTGCATTCATGTATCACATCTTACTCATAATGCTTCATTAACTCTCTTCTTATTTTTTTTGCTAATATTTTTGTCAATCAATTCTGAAAACTCGAACAAGACATTCTTTTGCCTTTAGCTTCCCTTTGCTCCATCCAGTGGATCTTAAAGTTGCTTAGCGTTCTCGCTTTACTAGGGAAATGAGCCACACTAAGGTAATATGTATCCCTTAAAGGCTTATAGTACATGTCTTTATCGTACTCATATATGACTACACTATTTTAAAGTGTACCATCTGGGTGTCTCACAAGGAGATCTATTAGTATATTTGTAATATCCTTCGGAAATATCAACTGGCGCAAACAATTCACCCATCATATCTTCTTATACTGCTTCTGTTAATCCCCATAGGGCATATCTAGAATGGGTGTGACCAATTTATATACCTCTGTTATTTTGAATATAACTCAAAAATCTCATATTCTTCTGCCTCAATTATAAACGCTGTTACCTTTAATATCTGGGTGCCTCGTATCCTTCTTCATCTTGCTTCTTCTGCTAGTTGAAACTTGTATTTACCTTATTAATCTCTCATTGTCCTCCACCATAAAGATAGATAGACATTCTTACCTTAAGGCTTCTTATCAGAAAGCTTACACCTTTCAGTATACCCATGATCTGCTAAAGACTTCATATTTACTTATTGTTGGCATCATACAAAAATCCAATTCCTTTGACTCAGCTCTTCCACAACTATCTCTCTTTTCAACCTTCTTTCCGGATGTAGGCATTATCTTATTACGAATAAAATAAAATTTCGAAACTTGGATTCTTATAAGTGTGCTCTACCACACAATCTAGAGTAAGAAGAAAGAGTGACAATCCTAAATTTCCCGTAGCCTCCTGCTTATAAGTGTGGTGCACGACATACCCTTAAACAAGACTCTACTAGACACGACTTGTAGACTCCCTAGGACAGAACTGCTCTGATACCACTTTTGATACGACCCAAACCGATGGGCCGCGACGGGCACCAGGTACCTTACCTAACCGAGTGCCAACGTAACATATCTTTCTTATTACATCATCATATACACATGACATACGGTCTTAATGGGCCAACATGATCCTTTATAAACTCAAAACAAATGCTGACAAGGCCGTACAATATTTTATGTACACAACATATGTCTACAAGCCTCTAAGAGTACATAAATGTCATAAAGGTCGGGACAGAGTCCCGGCATACCAAACAATGCACGTCTAAATCATACTAATCAAACACGCAAATCCAAAGCAAATGCAGTGCACCATCATCTTCTGATGAGCTGATAGCTTAGTTGGAGGGCTCTCGACCCGTCTATCTGGACCCGCAGGCATGAAACGCAGCGTCTCCAGGCAAAAGGGACGTCAGTACGAATAATGTACAGATTATGTAAGGCATATAAATAAGTACATAACAGACATGGAAGAAATATAGAGTAATTGAGTCAACCTGTATCTATGGATAACTCTGTAAATTATAAATTACTTTTAGCGTCATGCATATGCGTATGAATGTCATGTCATACATAGGTATATGTTTTATAACATCATCAGCCTCCAAGGGCATCCCATCATATCATATCGGCCAGTGTGGGCAAAATCATCATCGTATACCAACTGATCAGGTGGTGGTGCATATATAACGCCATAACATTTTCCATATCCTATATACATATATATATACATACATATATACGCGTAAATAACACCGTTTGAATACATACATATATGCGTAGATAACGTTATTTGAATACATACATATATACGCGTATACAACGCCGTTTGAATCATATTTCAGCCACTGTGGGCAACATCATTATCATATACCAGCTGATCAGGTGATGGTGTGTATATAACATCGTAACCTTTTTCCCATATTCCATATACATATATTTACATATATACGCGTATATAACGTCATCTGGTCATGAGTCAATGCACATGTTTAAATGAGTGAAATGCATGAAAAATACATACTAATCTCAATATTCCTTCCGGATAAACTTTTCCAACTGCGTATTATTCTGAGACCCATGAACAGAAGATAACAATAATTATCATGGGGAATCAAGAATATAGACACCACTATTATTTCTATGAATTAGTAATTTATAGAAACTGTGTATTTGCTTGTTTCTTTCGTATAATCAGGACCATGCCAAAAGAAATATGGGAGAACCTTAACATACCTGGAGTAGGAACAACTCCGTATAATTATCCCGTTGAAAATCTTCGTGGATTGAACTTATACCCCAAAATTGAAGCTAAGCGTCTGCGTTTTTTTATGAACTGGATGAACGAAGTTTTGGCTTTATGATTAACGTTGAGTTGATCTGCTCTTGGGGTGAGATTTGAACGTATGAATGGCTTGAAAATGTTTCTGCTTTCAACTTTGGGCAAGGACAGATGATGGTCCAAAGTTTCTTGAAGTGAAAATGGTCTTTATCTCATTTTTATTTATTTATTAATAAAGCTCATATCAAGGTCTTGTTAAGACTTTGATTTTTAAGCTTTTTGACACATGTAAGGTTTAATCAATGACTCACTTTAAGAAAGGTGGGGCTGCTACGTTCCTCCTTGGGGGG
>MU737505.1:41186-59472 GCA_026770625.1 Nicotiana glauca | reverse complement strand
ATATATATCATCAAAACAACATAAAAATGTGATTATTTAGGGCGTGATTATAGTCAAATTCACCTATTATCATGGTACTTTGTTCAATTTTTGGATTTATGTAGCTTGGTCCTAAACATTGATGTTCAGTGAAGCACGTCCTCAAAATGGAAGGTTTCTGGTCCAACCCATCAAAGTTAGTCAAAATTAGATATAAAGCTTTCTTGGTACATATATTATTTTGGATAATGATAACCTATGAATGCTTTGGTGCACGTGAAAAATGGACGTACTTGAAGTTGCATGGATCGTTTTTTCAGGGACATATGTACGTAAATTTGTTTATTTACTTCAAGCCTAGTCGCAGTGATTTAATAACCCGTCAAGTCTTGAAGTAGGGGGCATTTGTAGGCATATAAATTTTATTGGAATTAAATCCATAAAATAATTTGGACTATATTTTAAATTCAAGATATATTGGTCAAAATAAATATTATGGGCCAATATATAAATGAATTAATTATATAAGTCCAAATAAGTCTTAATCCATTGGGCTAAAGTAATGAGCCCACTTCATTAAGCCCAAGATGACATCTTTCTAGAGGCCCAGTTTGGTGACACGTGTCAAATGACGTGGCACGCCAAGTCAAGCAGAAGAGCCAATAGGATCATGCCATGTGTCAAAATGACAAGGCATGCCCAGTCACACTGAAAGGCCAATGAAATCGTGCCACATGTGCAAGTGACATGTTATGGCCAATCAAATGTGGTCATGTCACACTTTAATCTGATTGGTCGGAAAGAGTTTGTTCTTATCACGACTTCTCCCTTCTACAACTATAAATAGGGGTCTTCATAACTCAGAAAAGGGACCAGAAGTTATAACAAGAAGCAAGAAAGAGCTCGTGGATCAAACGCTGCAAATTCCTCCACAAGTTTCAAGCTTCAAGTTCAAGTTCAAAAAATCAAGTTCAAGCTCAAGAAAGAAGAAGAAATCAAGTTCAAGTTCAAGAACGAAGAACAAATCAAGGTCAAGTTCAAGCAATCAAGCTCAAGCTCAAGAACAAGATCATCGTTCGTGACAACAAACATAGATTCAAGATCAAGCTCAAAGGCCCTTGAATTTATTTACTATTGAAAAGAAGAATCAGAGGATTCATAGAGATTGTAATACTCAAAATATTTGGAATAAAATACTACGATTGTTGCGATATTTTCGGTCTTCATTTTATTTTCTTGAACCAAATTTATTGTCTACAGAGTCAATTGGGTTCAAACAAGCAACTTCATGAAGCAAATCAGTCGTCGGTTCATCAAAATGATCATTAAGTTCTTGAAGGTTCTAATCAAGAACTTTACAAAATACATCAACACGATAATGATGAAAGACAGTATGATCAGCATGTTTTCGTCATGATCTTCCATAGTTAACATATAGATCATCAAAATTAGGCACCAAAATATTATGCTTGATACAAAATATAGATACTTTATCAACAAATAAATTCCATTCATCATCTCTCCTTAAAGTTTGCAATCTTTTCTTTGCTACTTGAACTAGTAGCATGGCATTTGCAATATCTTGCTCTTTTTTTTGTAAGGATACATTCAACTCATTTGTGATTCCCAAAATATCTGTCATTAAATGCAATAAGAAAGTAACCTTGTTTGTTTGACAAGCTTCGAGGTACCCCGATGCCTTATCTCTATCATATAAAGTACTTGCATCTTCAACAAGAGTATCAAGAACATCCACAATAGAGCCAAACATATGAATAAAGTTTACAAATGACTTGAAGTGAGATCCCCAACAAGTATCACCAGCTCTAACAAGACCAAGTTCTTGATTTAAGTCTCTACCTATTTTTAGTTCACCCATATCTAATGCCTCTTGGAGTTTTTCGTTTTGAGAATCTCGAAATTCATCCACACGTTTAAAAGAAGCTCCCAACACATTCAAAATATTTGAAATCAATAATACAAGTTCACCTACTTGAACACACTTCTTAGAAATTGCAACAAGAGTAAGTTGAAGTTGGTGTGCAAAATAATGAATAGAATGAGCCGATCTACTTTCTTGTTTAATCAACTTTTTAAAACCTTTAATATCCCCTTGAATATTGCTTGCCCCATCATAACATTATCCACGTATAGAAGATAAACTTAAAAAATGATGAACAAGTACATCGACAATTGCTTTTTTTAGAGATAATGCACTAGTATCTCGAACATGAACAATGCCAATAAACCTCTCCATCACACTTCCTTTTTTATTGACATACCGTAAAACAATAGCCATTTGCTCTTTGCGTGACACGTCTAAAGACTCATCAACTAATAAAGCAAAGTAGTCACCATTTAGATCCTCTATTATAGCTTAATAGTTTCTATCTTACATGCGGTCACAATTTCTTTTCGAATATATGAAGAAGTCATATTTTTGTTTTTTGGAGTACGTTTCAACATAAAGGGTTTAATCTTATCACATTTATCAGCATACCATGAAAGAATTTCAATAAATTACCTTTGTTCAATGACGTTTCACTTTCATCATGACCGCGAAATGCAAATCCTTGATTCAAGAGAATCCTTACCACATCAACCGAAGCATTTAAGCGAACCCAATACTCACACTTAGTTTGATCAGAATGTTTCTCAAATGCAGCAATAATAGATTATTTTTGCTGCATTAGATCATCACAATTTCTATTTGCTTTATTGTGAATACTATTTGGCAAACCAACATGTTTCTTAAAGCATTTTTTTCTGTTCCAATTCCTAAACCCTTCACTCGAAAAAATATCACCACCACCTTGATGAATACTTTCGCCCTTAAATAAATAACATGGTAAATAATATGCAGCATCGGTACTTACACTATACTCCAACCAATTAAATTCATCAAATCATAGAGGATTAAAACGACGCTGAAAACCAGAAAAGTCAGATTGGGGAAGTTATGATACCGAGGTTGGCAAGGACCACCTTGAATGTATGCCCTCCTTATTTCATCGCGATGGTTTGGATGATACTCCAATATTGGAGTTCTTTCAGCTAGATCGGACTGTGGAGCAATTATATCAATTTCTTGTCTTAGAGAAGAATGCGAGGGAAAATCTGATTGATCGACATTTTCTTCTCTGTTAGATTGATTTTGAGAAGCCGAAGTTATTTTTGGTACTTTGTTGTAAAATTTCAACAAGTTTATTGCAACTTCAATTCACTGAATGTATATAGTAGTTAAAACATATTATTCCTAACTTATTAGGAGACACATAAAATCAGTAAACGTTAACTATACTCAAGAATTTCAATTAATCTACCAATCAAGTACACATCAATTCCATTCTAACAGGGTATCTATATGAATATTTTTCAGCCATTGAGCTCTATTTAAAGTTAGGCTCATCTCATTCCAATACTATTTTTTTTGCTTTTTATGGCAAATTAGAATTCTCTGAAGTCTCACACTTATATCTACATGAACACAAAAGTCTTTTCTCAATGAACCAATTCATGCACTTATACTAAATGGAAGCTGCTTAAAATAACTTCGAACCCGTGTTAAACTTGAATTCAACAAATTTACTAATTTATTTTTCCAGATGATAGGATTAGCATAGTATTCTAAAAATGTTGCACAACAATCTCCTGGACAGAAAGTGTCTGCCACCCCTATACCAAACAAAAAAGAGATTTCAATCTATGTATCAATCAAGTACACCTAAACTAGCCGGGATATTTAACCACAGTACCAAACCAAAAATCAAAAAAGAAAAACTAAAACTGTTGTGAATACTGAAAACAAAAACTTTGAAGCAAAACTAAAACTTTGAAGCAAAAACAGAAAAGAAAAGACAATTAGACAAGAGTTTCTAAATTCTAACCACAAAAATGGAGTAATAGAGATGTTGTGAATACTGAATAGTGCCGGCCGCCGAGAGAGAGAGAGAGCAACCAGAACTTCCAAGTTCCAAACCCCAAACTTCAGTGATTTATGCAGAGAGGCAGAGAAATTGGAGAAGATAGAGACCAAAATTTCTAGGTTTTTTCTTTGTCTGCATGAGGAATTAGCAATTGAGAGCAGAGGTATCGATTTTGACCATTTAGTGATTTAGGGATTTTGATTTGTTTAATCTAATAGGGTCATTTAGTCTTTAAAAAAATGCAACAAAAATTGTGTTGGGTGGAGATCGAACCTGCGACCGTGAGGCTTTCTTGACCAACTTTTGCCACTGGGCTACGCCTCTTATTTTTTGCAAGGGTATTAAATATGTATTACATATATGTAAATTCAAATTTTTACCTATATATACAGTGTAATTTTTCGACGAATGGTGGTCAGTCGTGCAAATTTGCATACCTAAGTGGTCTTGAGAAAGTCAATTTGGCAAAATCACTCGAACCACCGAGAGGTGTAGAGTGGGCAAATTCATGCAACGATTATATCATACTCCCCTAATATGTCATACGTGCCTTAGATTCAAGTACTCGTCAATTGACCATCTAGGCAGTAGTCATTACCCCAGTGCCCTTTTAAACCTATTTGAACAACTCGTAGCATTATAACTCTTAGCATAATTTAGTTGCAATTACTTTTTGTAGTTTGATAATAGTAGAAGTAAACAAAAACCCCAAAAATGAATAGAAGTGTAATTAAGAACACATACACAATTCTACACTAGATAGATACTCGATTCCAAATTCTAGCTCTCTGTGGATTCGATCCCGACCCTAAATCGGGTAAAAGTTGCTCCGACCCTCTCTCGCTACTTAAATAGTAGTGTGGATTAGGCCGCGATCAGTAGGCATTCCTACCCTGTTGAATCGGGCTAGGAAATTCCGAAGTCCTTCGCATGTCATCTACCTAACAGCGAAGATGTCATTTACCCTGGCTTCTACCTTCTTCGCTCTCGCGTGGGCGGTGACGAATTTATCTGCCATTTCTTCGAAAATATTGACCATGCCGGTAGTTGGGAATACCATGTCAACGCTCCCCCTGTCAGAGTTTCGCCGAACTTTTTCAACAGCACCGATATCACATGTTCTTTCGACAGATCGTTGCTTTTAACTGCGGTGACGTAGTGGATTATGTGATCTTCTGGGTCCGTGGTGCCATCGTATATTTTCAAGTATGGTAGAATTTTGAAGGCTTTTGGAATAGAGTGAGACTGCCCCTTCACTAAATGGTTACTCGACGAATCGGCCTACGTCACGTTTTGGTAGCAACTTCGGAGCGCTCTGTATTTTATCGACCCTTTCCTGATGCTCCTTCATCTCATCACGGAGCATTTTGATCTTGTTTTCCATTTCTTCCATTCTCTTTAAGACGGATGCAAGTGCATTGTTACCTGCATCAACGACAATATGAGTCTTACTTGTGCGTGGAGTTTTTGGCTCTCGGCAACAGTTGCGGTTTCTGCGTGTATTGTGCCTCCGATATCCTTTTGAGTTGGTTTGTCGAGCATGTTGCTCAAGGTGTTTGTCAACCACTCTTCTAATAGCCTTTTCACAACATGTGGTGCTTCTCCTGCTGGGGATGTTGAGGTTTCCCTCTCGCGCGAGACAATCACGCTTTCGTGGGGGGAGGGGGGTGTGATAGCTCTCTCACGTGTAGCACTTGGAGATACGTTATCATTATCTTCCCTACCGGCTTCGTTGATGGAATCTAGAAGGTTATTCGTGACACCTACTATTGCTTTTCATCTTGCTTTTCTCTTTCCTTCCATTGTTGGCCTTTGCGAGGCTAAGAAGAGGTAGTTATCTCTTTTAAGGATCTAGACGAAACGACCATCTTAGCTATAGAAACCCCCACACAGCGCCAAATTATTTGACTCAAAATATATTGGAACCTTTTGAATAAATCAATCAAAGAAAATGAAAAGGTAAATCTTAGCTAAGTACAATAATTTCTAGAACGAAAGGTAAAAGATGAACACAGTGGATAATATTTTTGATCTTATGAAGGTGAGTGATCGAACATTCAGGATGCCAATCGCTTACATAGAAAAGAATTACAATTCATGTTCTTAGCCAGAAAAGCCTAAAAAAAAAAGCCCCTCTTACAAGATTGTTTTCCCGCTATATATAAGGGACAAACCCCTTCTGAACCATAAAAGGCATATTACGAGAAATATTCCCAATGTCCCCTATTGGGCCTACACTACTATAAAAATCGCGCAGTCTCTGTTCGCTTGTCTATCGTCCTCCACAGGACGTTGAGCTGCGAAGATCTCGTCGTTTGTCGTATTCATCAATAGTCATGGTTGTCCAAATTTGACCAATACATAGATCAGATCATTTTTTACATTGAGCTAGCAGTGGACTCGAGAACATTGAAAAAATATTAATCATTACCAACTAATTTTCGTTGATTTAATGCTATCATTCGATATTTCTAACAACCAGCAGTCTCATGTACAATGCCAACTTGTTAAGACGTTAACCTTAAAAAAAGAATTGTCATCACAGAAAAACTTTTTGATATATCCTCAAGTTGAGATTGTTATGATGACACGACCTAACTTTAATTTGGACATGTAAAGTATTCCTTGCGTAGATATATTTTTGGTTCCCTAAAACAGAATTTTTTTTATAACTTTCGAGATAAAGTATTCCCTGAGTAAATTATTTTTCAAGCATTGATGCCGTAAAACAAATTAATTACTACTTTTTTTATATGAAGCTTAAAAAAGGTATTCCCTGCCAACTCAAAAAAAACATTCGAGACAAAATATTCCTTGAGTAATCATTTTTCAATATTTGATTCTCCAAAACATAATTTTTATTATCAAAAATGTTTTATACTGAATTATGAAGAGACTCTTGTGTCATGTAAAGTTGTTAGACAGTACTTCTGCTATGATTATATGTGATTTTCATGTTGTTTGCTCTAATTAATATGACAAATCTCCACTATAGTGAGAGCATGACCTTGATAACAAGGACTAGGTAATCGAGCATTCCTCTTTATCATATTAGTAACTTAAGTATTATTCTTGCATTCTCTTACCCTTGGATTTCTATTATTACATCATGTTACTTGGATTGCTTCTGTTATCTTATTATCTTGCTGGTCATATTGCTTCTCTTTCATGGCTTGTTTCACTATTGTATTTCCTTTTAGAACTGCTATAATTGTGCATTGCTTGAGCCGAAATTCTATCAGAAATAACTTCTCTACCTTCTTGATAGGGGTAAGAATGTGCGCACGCTACCCTCCCCAAAATTATATTGGGTTGTTGTAACCATAACAACCAAAAATTCCATATACTCCCATACTATAATATGGATAATATGTAACCAATCTTTATGTCATAGGAGATAATTTTATTTGTAAATCAACTTTATACGTAAAATCTTATTTCGTCAATTATAATTTAACTTAAAGAATCAAATGGAAAAAGAATAAAAACAAGCACATTATTCTCATACACCACAAACATGCAAACCACACGTTGATGTGAAAGAATATGGACAAAACAAAGTAGCAAGGAGAAAAAGAAAGAATCATTATCTTGTCTTTGTGAGTCACCACATTCATATCACATGTTGATCTAGGAAAAGAAATAAATAATATTCCTTTTCTATCTAATGCACTTTCTTTTTTAAAAAAAAAAATTGAGCGAAAATACTGTTCAAAACCCGAAAAATATACCAGTATATTATGTTGGAGTTCCAGCATAAGTATAATTGAACTCCAACATATTATACTGGAGTTCCAGGATAAGTATGCTGGAACTCCAGCATAATATGATGGAGTTCCGGTAAGTATACTGATCCAGCATAATATACTGGAGTTTGGAGCATCGGTGCTCCAGTCTCCAGTATATTATGATGGAGCCAGCAAAGTATACTGGTCCAACATAATATGCTGGAGTTCATACACAGGTGCACCAAACTCTAGTATATTATGCTGGACTGGTCTCTGTTGTAGCAAAATAGTGGCTATTTTTCATTGACTTGGTAAACGCTGGCTATTTTTGAATGACCAGTCTGAAAACTGACTATACCGTGCTATTTTTACCTCTAATTAGATAGCAATATAACCTCCATTAATCGTGTTTGTAGATTTAATCATTAATTACCAACTAATTTTCGATTATTTAATGCTATCATTCAATATTCCTAACAACCAAACACAATCTCATGTACAATGCCAACTTGTTATGACGTTAACCTTAAAAATAGAATTGTCATCACAGAAAAAACTTTTTAATATATCCTCAAGTTAAGATTGTTATGATGACACGACCTAACTTTGGACATATAAAGTATTCCTTGCGTAGAATTATTTTTTATTCCCTAAAACAGAATTTCTTTTGATAACTTTCGAGATAAAGTATCATTGAGTAAATTATTTTTCAAGCATTGATTCCCTAAAACAAATTACTACTTTTTTTTTTCTATGAAGCTTAAGAAAGGTATTCCCTGACAACTCAAAAAAAAAAAAATCGAGACAAAATATTCCTTGATTAAATCATTTTTTGCTGATGATATTGCTTCTCTTTCATGATTTTTTTCACTATTGTATTTCCTTTAAAAACTGTTATGACTGTGCATTGCTTGAGCCGGAATTCTATCCGTAAACAACTTCTCTATCTTCATAATAGGGATAAGGTTGCATGCACATTATCCTCCCCAAAATTATATTGGGTCCATAACAACCACAACTTTCATATACTTCCCATACTATCATATGGAATATATATAACCAATCTTTATGTCATAGAAGATAATTTTATTTGTAAATCAACTTTATACGTAAAATGTTATTTCGTTAATTACATAATTTAACATAAAGAGCAAATGGAGAAAGAATAAAAACAAGCACATTATTCTCTAAGACCCCCACAAAAATGTAAACCACTCTTGGGCAGAAATTAAATAAATAATATTCCTTTTTATGTAATGCACTTTCTTTTTAAATCTCCGTCAAAAGAATTGATATTTTTTTATCTCTAAAACTTATTTAATATTAATTTTTATATTTTATGCTTAGATAATTTATAATCATACATACATCGAACTTTTAGCCAAAATTGTCCCTTATGTTTTGGGGTAAGTCTAACTTTGTCCTTTATCTATTACCCTGAGCACTTATAGTCCTTTAAGTTTGCTACAGTTGAGCAGGTTTAGTCCATTTAACAAAAGACCCAAAGGAAGACCAAAAAACTAACAGTGTTTTAACTGAGTCAACTGGTTTAGACTCGTGAGAGTACGATGGTTCGGGAAATATAAAAAATTTTCGATTCCGAGATGTGGGCCCGAGGGGCATTTTGGTCATTTTTTATAATTCCGTGTATTAGCTTAGAATTTAATTGTGGAATCAATTGCTTGAATTATTATTTACAGTATGCAATTTAATTGAATAGATTTGAGTCATTTGGAGTCGGATACTAGTGGCAAAAACGTGGTTTCGGGTTGACTTGCACTTGTTCGAGGTAAGTGGTTTGTCTAACCTTGTGTGGGAGACTTTGTCAAATAGGATTTGATATTTGGTAGTTGAATGCCTTGTACGTGGGGTGACGAGCGTGTACGTGAGGTGACGAGAGTGTACTTGAGCTAATTGTTGAAAATCCGTTTTTCACATGGAACATGGTTCAACAATTTAAATAATTCCAAGTAAAAACGAATTTTCAACAATTAGCTCAAGTACGCGCTCGTCACCTCACGTACAAGGCATTCAACTACCAAATATCAAATCCTATTTGACAAAGTCTCCCACACAAGGTTAGACAAGCCACTTACCTCGAGCAAGTGCAAGTCAACCCGAAACCACGCTTTTGCCACGAGTATCCGACTCCAATTGGCTCAAATTTATTCAATTAAATTGCATATTGTAAATAATAATTCAAGTAATTGATTCCACAATTAAATTCTAAGCTAATTCGCGAAATTATGAAAAATGACCAAAATGCCCCTCGGACACACGTCTCGGAATCAGAAAAAAATTATATTTCCCGAACCCGCGTACTCTCACGAGTCTAACCCAGTTGACTCAGTTAAAACACTGTTAATTTTTTGGTCTCCCTTTGGGTCTTTTGTTAAATGGACTAAACCTGCTCAACTTTAGCAAACTTAAAGGACTATAATTGCTCAGGGTAATAGATAAAGGACAAAGTTAGACTTACCCAAAACACAAGGAACAATTTTGGCTAAAAGTTCTACATACATCTATATCTTATTTAGACCATAACTTAAAAAGAAATCTCTTTTCAAATTTTGTGTCCCGTTTGGCAAAGTCAAATAAATTTGTCTGAAAAAGCAGAGGAAAGGGGTCAAGGAAAGTACATTATAATGACAATTTATATTGACTTTTTCTGCAGTTCATACTTAATATAGTAGTATAATACTACAATATAACCTGTAAGACCAGTTCAATTATTTTACTTGTAAGACAAGATCATTCATGCTATTATTTTATATGGTATGAAGTTGACTTAGCAATTTGCATCATTGTTATTCATTTCCTTTTTTTATTCTCTCTATTTCAAAATCAAACCAAAATAACAACCATGGCTGAAGTGCTTGTTTCAATTGTCCTTGACCAATTGGGCAATTTCATTGTGGATCAAGTTAAGGGACAAGTTGATGAACTAAGAATGGCTATTGGGATCAAGAAAGAGATTCAAAGTCTATCTTTGAAGTTAAAAATGATAAAAGAAGCATTGGATGATGCTGAGAAAAGAAGGGTCAAAGACATAAATGTTAAACATTGGCTGGAAATTCTTGAAGATTTTTCATATGACACAGATAATGTGTTAGATGAATGGAAAACAAGAATTCTACAGCAAGAAATTGAAAGAAATGAGGCTGCTGTTAGTACTTCTTCAATTCCAAGGAAGAAAGTAAGTTGCTTTTTTCTACCTTCTTGTTTTACTTTCAAGAAACTTGAGGTGAATCGCGATATTGTTCGAAAAATAAAGGAATTGGATGTGAAGTTAGAAGTGATTGTGAAAGAAAAAGATCAGTTCAATTTTGTAGTTAATGCAAATGGTGTTGTTTCAGATCAAGATGTGTTTAAAAGAGTTATGACAACTGGCATTGTTGATGAATCAGAAATACATGGTAGAGATTCTGATAAAGATGTGGTAATAAGTAAGTTGCTTGAGAATTATGATCAAGAAAATGGTATCCTTGTTGTTTCTGTTGTGGGCGCAGGTGGGATTGGAAAGACAACTCTTGCACAACTAGCCTATGGTGATGAGAAAATAAAGGGTCATTTTGATGAAAGAATTTGGATTTGTGTATCGGACCCTTTCGATGAAGTCAAAGTTGCAAAAGCCATTCTTGAATCTCTAACAAAAAGCTCACCAGATCTGTCGCAACTGCATATGTTGTTAGAAAGAATTCAAGAATGTGTCGCTAAGAAAAGGTTCTTTCTTGTGCTAGATGATGTATGGTCTGAAGATTATTCAAAATGGGAACCGTTGAAGAACTCTCTCAAGAATGGAGCTCGAGGAAGTAGAATCTTGGTTACATCTAGGAGTGAGAGGGTTGTCGGAGTGATGGGAAGTTCTTACATGCATCGGTTGGGACAAATCTCGGATTCAGATTGTTGGTCATTGTTTAGTCGGATAGCATTTTCAGGAAGGAATAAGGAGGATTTTGAGAGTTTAGAAAATATTGGGAAGAGAATTGTACGAAAGTGCAAAGGTTTGCCACTTGCTGCAAAGACGATGGGAAGTCTCTTGCGGTTTAAGGATACAGAAGAAGAGTGGCAAACTGTTTTGGATAGTGAAATATGGGAATTGGAGGAAGTGGCAGTAGACTTGTTTCCTCATTTGTACTTGAGCTACGACGATTTGCCCCCAATCTTGAAGCGTTGTTTCACATATTGTGCCATTTTCCCTAAAGATACTGTCATAAATGCAGACAGATTGATCAGAATTTGGATGGCACAAGGTTACCTCAGCACAGTTGAAAATAACCAACAGGAAGTAAAAGGACGCGAGTATTTCATGAACTTAGCTACACGCTCTTTCTTTCAAGAGCTGAAGAAAGATGATAAAAATGCAAGTGTTATAATATCCTGCAAAATGCATGATATAGTGCATGATTTTGCTCAGTTTCTTGCTAAAAATGACAGCTATAGCATCAAAGGAACCGAAGCAGCTGAAAACAAAGCAGACGTTCCTAGTGTTCATCATCTATGCTGGGAGAGTACTGATAGTACAGTGAATCCTACTTCTGTTTGTGATATTGGAAAGATTCGCAGTCTTTTTGCTGAACACTTACACGCAAAAGAGCTTCCTCAAGATCTATTCAAAGGTCTTAAATGCTTACGAGTTCTAAATTTGCATGGATGTTTGATGCAAGAACTTCCTGAAGAAATAGGAAATCTGTTTCATCTAAGGTGCATTGATTTAAGTAGCAGTCAAGTGAAGGACTTACCTGAAGCCATTTGCCGCTTGTGTAATCTGCAAACCTTAGATCTTTACGGTTGTACGAATCTTTCAAGACTTCCTCAACAGATAGGAAAATTGTTAAACTTGAGACACCTCATTACTACTGACATGCCAAAGTTGGAATCTTTTCCTCAAGGAATTGGAAGTCTAACTCAGCTCAGGACTTTGAGTGACTTTGTAGTTGGGAAAGGATCAAGCAAGTTGGGATATATCGGAAAATTGAACCAACTTCAAGGGTATCTATCAATCCATGTTATCGACAATTTAAACTCTGCAGAAGATGTAGTTGAAGCAGAGAAGGCTGGACTCAGAAGCAAGAAGTACGTTAAAGAACTACGTTTGAATTTCTACTGGACGAGTGAGGTAAGAATGGATGTGATTGAAGCTCTAATACCACCTCCAAACCTTAGATCTTTGACAATCAATGGATACAGAGGTACTCAATTACCAACATGGATAACATTGTCACTTAATAATCTTAGAGTTCTTACACTAAGTGAGTGCTTTGACTGCAACTTTCTGCCACCTTTAGGTAAGTTACCATTTCTTGAAATTCTTTGGGTAAGGCTTATGGATGAGCTGAAACATGTTGGAAATGAATTCTTGGGATTGCCAGGAACCATTGCATCATTTCCAAAGCTAAAGAAGTTGACATTTTCATATTGTTCAGAGTGGGAAGAATGGACAGACTTAAAACCAGAAGTTTTTTGTTCAGTAATGCCTAGTCTTAAGGAGTTGGAATTATATTGCTGTGAAAAGCTTAATAGCCTTCCATATTGTCTCTTGCAAAGGCTGTCATCAATAGAGTCTTTAAAGATCAAGATGTGTCCTTATCTTGAACTTGACTGGACTAAGATATCCCATATTCAGAATATTGAAACTGGCAATGGGATTTGAGGAATGTTGAATTTTTTTTGTAGAAGAGGAAGGCAAGTAATGGAGCAACGGTAAAGTTGTCTTCGTGTGACCTATAGGTCACAGGTTCGAGTCATGGAATCAGCAGTTGACCCTTGCATTGGGTAGGCAACCTACATCACACCCCCTTGGGGTGCCACCCTTCACCCGATCTTGCATTAATGTGGAATGCTTTGTACACGGGGTTGCCCATAATTTTTATAAGAGAATAAAGTCTTCTTATCTGGGGAATGGACTTGTATCTATGTTATAAGATTATCATACTAATGTCTTTTTGTATTTTGCATGTTGAATTTTTATTACTCCCAGAATCAGAATTACAAAGTTCTCATAAAGCTTCATCTTCTGCTGTTAAGTGTTCCAAGTAATACTTCCCAAAATAAATACTTTACAGTTTACACCAACCAAACAATTTAACTTCAGTAAGTTACAAATTGAATTGAAAATATGTATCACGAGATTATTGTCAACTAATAAAAGTTTATATGCATGACATATGTTTTGCGTTAATTAGTTTGATACAAACACAAGAGTATAGACAATTTTTTTCCATATACTGCGAGTTGTCTGCAAGGGTGCATAAAGTTCTTTTCCAGAACATAAATAATCAAAGAACGCATTTGATCATGATATCAGCGTTCAATTGTCTCAAGTATGTCTTAGAAACATTTTGATCTTGATATAAATAGAAAATTTTGGCTATTTTCATTCTCTTTCAATTTATAATGGTACACAGAATTACAAGGTAAGTTGCAAGTGGACAGACGTATCTGCCTGCGTCAACTGGAAAGAAGCCAGTTTCTTTTAACAATGCTGGCTTACTTTTATGCTGGAGCATTATACCAAGTTGAAGTTGTAACAAATGATTAGGCCAAAACTATAGTCTTTATTCTGCAAAATTGATTAGCAGCTCGAATTTATCGACTTGAAAGGGGCACATTCTTTTTGACTGTTCCTCTTTCTTTCAGATACTTCCTCTCATGTGCCATAACTCTCTTTTCAGGTTTAGAGATTGGAGCAAATGCACTACACTGCACCGTTAACATTCTCGATATCGTCTTTTGTCAAATGCATCTTGCCTTTGTCTCGTCTAGGGTTTCTTCGTGTTTGATCTGGTTGCCCTCGCTATAGAACAAACAAGATTTCACCAAGATCACAATCACTAGAAGCAATGCCATTGTCCATGCAAAGGCTCTTATTATAGACGATTCTCATATGAAATAATTATATTTTGTGATTCTTGTGTTGACACACATTGGTGCCTAATATGGTACCTGCTATGACAGGGTTAAAAGGATAAGGGTTTGTTCGACAGGGATATGCTGTCGCGGATGCGGTCAAGGCAAACCTAGTTTGGGTCGCGGCTTACTGTTTAAGAAACAATGGTAATATTAAAACAAGAATTAGCTATATTAGTACCTTTCTCAGAACAAATGCCAAATAAAGGTAGGCTACCTCCCATTCATCTGGTGATAGAGTACCTGTTGTTAGCAACATAAGTCAGAACAGAAGCTCGGGGAACCATATGAAATAAGGCATTAAATATCACAACATACTTGGATTGGATGAAATATCAAAGCAGTAACGTTCAGCAGCCAACATAACTAAACTTACTTTGGTCTTGGTTCCCATCACCTAACGCACCGAGCCTCCTCATTAGCTCAACGAACTCTGGTTTCTTCATGTATTCCTCCACAAATACGTGGTTATTCTTCACAAAAACTAGCTCAAAGTCATACTGCATTTAAAAAAAGAAAAACAATGTTGTCAAAAAATACTAAGGCGGCGAGAGACAGCTGCATGATACTTTTGAATTCATGTCTTCCTCAGTGGCATTACATTATCGCAGTAATTCTGCCTCGTATACCATACAGAAAATGTCTCTGACTTCTAGAAGAATTCATGTAGAGTGTAATATACTCTCATATTGTGACTCATAACTAGCATTAGAGAGCTCTCGGTCAAGAAAAAAGCATTCTACTCAATATAAAAGAGAACCTAGCACTAGCAGGGTCACTTGATTTAAAGAAAAAAGGATATAGGATCAAAATGAAAGGAACATAAAGCTACGATTTCTCGGTTCCAATAAAAGGAAAAAGGATAATCTAAAGTCAAAAAACAAATGACTTATGGATTCAAAATACATCCAACAACTAAAAACAGGAAGCACAGACGCTAATACCTCTTCCGCCAATGCTTTGAAGACGTGGAAAGGGACAATCCACTCGGGACAGTCAACAGCATCCTACAATCCAAATCTTAATTGTTTATTTGTAGACAAGAAGTCAATAATACTCACACATAGTATGCAATCGAAGGATTTTAAATATTAGGATCCTAAATTGCTTTATTAGGATTTAATAGAAGGAAATAAGATCCCAAGCATAACAACAACAAGAACAACGACCTAGTGGGGTCTGGGGAGGGTAGTGTGTACGCAGACTTTACCCCTACCCCGAAGGAGTAGAGAGACTGTTTCCGAAAGACCCTCGGCTCAAGAAGACAAAAAGACAAAAGGGGACAATATCAGTAACAGCACAGAAATAATATGAAAAATAGGAACATGCAATCAAGAAGAAAGACACAAAGCAAAGTGAAATAGTATACCTACCAGACTAGACTCACAAACTCATGACATAAGGCAAGACTCAACTACCTCCTACCCTATAACCCTAATACTCAACCTCCACGTATTCCTATCAAGTGCCATGTCCTCGGAAATCTGAAACATCGCCATATCCTGCCTAATCACCTCCCCCCAATACTTCTTAGGCCGCCCTCTACCTCTTCCGGTGCCCTCCACAATCAGTCATTCGCACCTCCTTACCGGAGCATCTGGGCTTCACCTCTGAATATGCCCGAACCATCTGAGCCTCGCTTCCCGCATTTTGTCGTCAATGGGAGCCACGCACACCTTCTCCCGAATATCATCATTCCTAATCTTATCCATCATAGTATGCCCGCACATCCACCTAAACATCCTCATTTCTGCTACCTTCATCTTCTGGATATGTGATTTCTTAACCGGCCAACACCCAGCCCCATACATCATGGCCGGTCTAACCACCGCTTTGTAGAACTTACCTTTGAGCATCAGTGGCACTCTCTTGTCACATAATACTCCAGATGCTAACCTCCACTTCATCCATCCTATCCCAATACGGTGTGTGGTATCCTCGTCGATCTCCCCTCCCCCGGATAACCGACCCAAGGTACTTGAAGCTGCCTCTACTCGGGATGACCTGTGATTCAAGCCTCACACACAACCACTTCCCCCTGCTCAGCGATGAACTTACACTCCAGGTATAGTACATATAAAATAAGTAGGCAACATGGGAATTCCCACATGTTGATACATGTACATAAAATATTGTCAGATTGAATATTAATGAATGAGTTTTGAGCACCAAAAAGTATTAGCTTTCATTTGTAAAACATGCAAATCCATATAAGTAGAGTAAGAACATTCATTTAGTCTGCTAGAACTTGCCGATGTCGAAGCTAAATCAAAAAGACAAATAAAAATCCTTCAATATGCACGACTCTAAACGCTTAAAGCAAAACTGAAAAAACATGCATGCATAAATAGCCACATAATAGGTAAATAAAAATAGTAAAATTGATTCCGCACTGAAGCTAAGAATTTATGTTTTGCAACTAAATCAACAAAAGAACACATGAGAACTAAATTTTTAGCAATAAGCTTAAAGGACGCAGCTAAGATACATAGGAAGGCATAAGGTGTACACACCTCCAGATGGAACTTGTATTTGATGCCAAAAGGATTTGAAGATTTAAATTTCTGCAACAATAGGAGATCTTATTATACAATAATACAAATACCTAGATTAGAAAGAAAGAAAGAAGGAATAAAGAAATTTCTATAGAAAATTACTAGAAAATGATAACATAAATTACCTTTTCTGAAAATTCTTCATCGAAACGTATCCAATAGACACTGTTACCGAAGGCTAGCCCCTCAGCTGCAATTTCAGAGGAACAGGGACCATATAGATCAATAGATCTTTAAGACTGTATAAGAAGCTACTACATAACACATTTAAAAAATAAGCAATGACACCATCACTCCACTAGTCTGAGTGATGGATACGCTGTCATAAAAGAATGGACAATATAAGAAATAATCACAGAGGGTTCCAGTGACATACATAAGTATAAAATGAGAAACTGTCACATAAGATGGTGGAAACCATGCTTGTAAGCGTGACACTATGATGATTCAAAATTTCAAAGTGCTATAAAGGGACGATGTAGACCTAAAATCATATGGAGGGAAATTGTCTCTAAAGACCTATAACCTCCCATAATAAGTGCAGACTTAACAAAGAAAGAATACAATAGAAGCAAAGGAACTATATATGCCGACAAGTTAGGATTAAGGTTACATTAAGTATGTTGCTTGTTAGAAGTCCTTTTGTCTAGTTAGATCCTTGAATGTAAGTGTAGGAAAAAGCATTAGATTTAGGGTGTGTTTGGTAGGATGGAAAATGTTTTCCATGAAAAATATTTTTTAAGAAAATATAATAAGTGGTTTTCTTACTTATTTTCTGGTGTTTTTTTTTTTTTGTGTTTGGTTAGTAAGGAGAAAATACTGCACCTAGGGAAGGGGAGGTGCGCCAGGGAGTGGGGTTGGAGGGTGCGCGAGGGGTGTCAGGGTGGGGTGGGATAGGGGTGGGCAGGGTGAGATTGTGGTGCAAGGTGGTAGATCGGGGTTTGGGGGCTCGGGGTAGCGAGGGTGTGAATAGGGGGTGGCAATAAGGTGGGGGAGGTTGAAAGTGAGTTTTGGAATATATTTTCTCTCCTCTCAGTAGGGAAGTCATTTTTCTCCCATTAAAGGAAAATGAGTTCACTAGAAAAATATTTTACATAACATTTAAGCCAACCAAACATGGGAAAATTGAAAAATATTTTTTTCAGAAAAGATTTTCCTTCATACCAAAAACACCCTTAGATAACTCCTA
>MU737505.1:0-40221 GCA_026770625.1 Nicotiana glauca | reverse complement strand
CCCCCACCCCCTCCCAAAAGAACCAAAAAGGAATAAATAAATGTTGAGCGAACTTCTTGTTGAACTTCAGCTCCTTGATCTTTTTAATTGAAAAGCTAGAGATGACAGTGAACACACATCAACAAAGACATCACAGTCATAACATTATAGTTTCAAGAGGGACAAGCAAAGCAGTGTAGAAAATAAACCTTCTCTTAGCTTCTTGATGATGACATTGGCATCTGGCATTGTTCCAATAAATATTCCTCCAGGTCGAAGTAAAGCCGAGACATTGGCCAGCGCACGCCGTGCACGTGCCTCAGTAGACCACGAATAATGCATAGCAAACTGCAAAGTTAAGTTTTCTTCGTTTGCCATCAACTATGAAAGTCCACCCAAGACAAGCATAATTTACTGGATAAAGGGATGTCGCCTCTACAGCTACTATGCAGAGGCATCCAATTAGGAGAATACTGTACATCCAATATTTCCTCAACCTTTACTTCCCTAAAGTTGTTCCTTTTCAAAATTAAGAAAGATGTCGATTATACTCCTTTTTCAGTGAGCTTGTCTGGAAAAACTTCTGAGCGCACTAAGTAATTTCAGTTTTCAATGGAAAAATAACAGGTAAAGATGGACAACGACGATAGCAGAAAGGAAACATCTAATATAGCCAGGAAGCAGAGCATGAAAGGTTGAGAAGAGATATTTACGAGGGCATCACCATATCCAAAACACCTCAATTTTTCTGGTAGTAATAGAAGTTATCTTCTTCTTTTTTTATGGTAAGAGAAGTTGTCTTATAAAGCAATTCAACTCATAGAAGCATGAATCTCTATCGGCTAAGCTGGAAGACAGCTAATTGGTACGACAGATTTCTACGGGAAAATACTACTAATGCTCACTGAGAGCGAAATTTCAAATTAAGTTTTTGACCTAAACTTACGAAGAACAAAGCTTGCTATATAATATGAAATGCAGGAGACAGGCATACCTGACAGCTACAAACATCAAAAGGTGCATCATCTGCTAACACCCTATCCAGTCGAACCTGAAGTTCACCACACAAAAGATATCAGTGGAGTCACTCCCTACGATTTTTCAGTTAAAGCACAAAGCAGTTTGGGATATCAGTAGTTTAAAGCAAATATTGATCATCACAGCACATCAAGCTAATGACATGGCATCTAAGGTCCTAGTATGTCTTGGAAATGACTCATTAAACATTCCTGATGTTTACGACGAGAAAGAAAGCAATAAAATTATAAAAGAAATGAATTTTCAGTTCCATCTGCAAGAATGACAAAACTTGATCATGTGTTTAGCTGATTTACCTCAAAACAATCTCCACACATAAGTCTGGCAGGAAATGAGAACTTTTTGCGGCGTTGATGGTGATCTGCCTCCCCATTGTACCGGGTTCGGCAGTCTTCTATCTTTATATAATACAACGGTAATATCAAAGTCAGGCTAGCACTCAACTACCATAGAAAATAAAACATGGACCTCAAAACTAGAATCCATCATAATACAGAGAAATATAACCTTCTAAAAGATGAATTATTGTTTTGAAAATAAAGGATAAACCTAGCATGTAAATCAACTAAATGGAGGACATTTAAGAAATGAAAGCATTTCATATATCTGACGCATTTAGGCCTGTGATGTCAACTGGGTACAATTTAAGGTTCTGTGGCCTTCGCTTGATGTGAATCATCCAGAATAACCTCCAATTAAAAGGCTCAAACCACAACTTGGTCAACATTTCCCTCAAGTAAAAATTGATATTCTATTTCTATCTTGCTGGTCAATGCTACTAGTCAGCTACAAATTATTCAAATTTGATCAGCTAGTATTGGTAAATTACGCGAGCAAAAATGATAGCATAACATGCAGATCACGTACATGGCACCCTCACCATAAGCAAAAGCTGTCTATGGTAACCGCTTTTTTTCTTGGGATAAGGTAAAGTTCTACGATGATCTAACCAGTGGCGGAGCTCGAAGCCGACCTACGGGTTCGGTCGAACCCAATAGCTTTAGTCCAAACTTTGAATTTGTATTAAATATTCACTAAATATGTATAAAAATTAAATTCAGAACCCAGTTATTAACACCTTATATCGCTATCCTATAATTTAGATAAAGTTCAAATCTTAGCTCCGCCTCTGAACCTAACACACAAAATAGAGATCCTAATGTGTTACTCTACTTCTTATCAACAAACTTGAGTTGTTACAGCATTGTTCATGGAAAGAATATATCAAAAGCCTAACCAAATCAGAGAGTTATTCCAACAATGAAGACTACTAAGAAAACAAGGCAGGTGCACTCGGTACTTATGCAAATAGGATGCGCGCTCGGCTAGTTTAGTAAATTTGAATCCTAAATAGAATACTAGCAGAGTACTACTGACGATAAATAGAAACATGAACCTAATCTGACTGAATACGTGCAATTTAGTGCTGAACATCAGAACATCTAATAATGGTTAAAAACATCTTTCCACATTATAAGTCATCAAGTAACAGATGGCATGTCTTCTAGAAAGTCATATAAATAGTTCAACAAAATAAAGCAGCTTGCTGAAAGGAAGCTCTGACCTACAGCGGCAAGAGCAGAAAAGGCAACAAAAATATATTCATCCAGCGTGAACTTACCGAACCATCCGCAATATCAATGCCAACATAATATCCAATCTTTGCTTTATCCCATTTAATAAGATCACCACCCTGGTTTAAACAGAAAGACATTGAAACTAAGATGCATGATGACTTGTTTATTACCACCTAGAAAAATTAACAGGTCAGACTGCCAGATAATTGAGATACAGTACAATAGGCAAGAAGTACCTTCCCGCAAGCAAGATCAAGGACTGCATCCCCTCTTTTGGCATAAAGTTGAATCAAGACACTCTTGATCTAACATGCCAGAAAACCTTATTAGCAATGAACTATCAGAATAAACCTGCCCATGAACAAACAAGACATACCCAATTATTAAGTTTCTTTAAATGAATGATAGGACTTGCTTCGCGCTCTTCAAGAGTTTGGTTGGTCCTCGCGCTGTAATGATCGGCCACCTTCCTGGCAAAGATTTTTGTACTCTCATCTTCAAGAAAATGAGTGTCGCCTGACACCAGTTCAAACTTTAAATCAAACCGCAATAGAAAACCAACTTCTGACTTCTTTTATCCAAAAGGGTTATCCTAAAGTTTAGCATCACAAGTTCATTTTTTTACGGCATAATACATTCGCCCCTAGCAGTTAAACAACTACCCTGCATAGTAAATAAGATTCTGATATTATACCAATTGTAGCAAAACACTTTAGCAGCTAAAATAACAGTAAAATTCTCTAACTTTCAGGGTACTAATACAACAATGAAAACAAATATTTTGTATCCATTCAATACAAATAAAATGCCAATAATCAAGTGAGACAAAAAGTACCTTCTAGGTTGTGCTTACACAAAAGTAAAGTTTCCAACTTTACGGGTATTAATGCAACACATAAACAAAAATAGGGGAAAATTACCTTCTGGGATTGAGCTAAAATAACAATAAAGTCTCTAACTTCATTGGGTATTAATGCAACAATGAACAAAAACTTTGTATCCATATTATACCAAGAATTCTGGGTAAATAAAAATCAAGTGGGATATTTCCTAAAAGAAAAATTACCTTCAGGGTTGTGCTTAAATTTGGATTGAGGAGGTCCATGAGAACTTGAAGATGGAGATTCCGAGTAACTTCGTTTCATAATTAGAATCAAGATTCGACAACACTGTCGATTATGACAAATCTGAAAACTACAGGCGTCTATAAAGAAAAATGTCTAAAATTAACCAATCTATGAACAGTGAGAGACGGGGAATAAAGGGCAAGTGTTTGATTTTTCGTCTCAGACAGCTTTTGGACTTAACTTCTTTTAATTTGGATTTTTCTCTTTTCATATATACTGTAGGAATAAGGTTAGAAGGTATGAGACGGTGCCAGGAAAAGGAAGTAAAATTTAACACAATAAATCTAGTCCCACAACTTTGTATTTTACTCCAATTCAGTCCACAATGTAAATCCCACTTAAATAGAAAGTTTAGTTACTCCTATTTAAATGCCATAAATACTTTATTTCCAGTTGTTATACGTTCTTCACTAAAAATTTGGCTTCTCATATTTCTCAACAAAAATATTAAACCTTACAAAGTTACTAATATTTCAATTTCAACCCTCTAAATAATACAAAGTGAAAAAAAATGAGATAAAAAAGATCGTTGCAAAAAAATTGAGATAAAAAGATTATTACTATTATTATTAAAAAACTCCATGGCAATTAACTTGCAAAGGTGCACACACCTTGCAAGTTCACTAGCATCCCATGAGAGTGGAATAACCTTTGGATGGACGAATTGATCACGAAATATATATGTAATGACTAGATTATAATATAGAACTTATTTATTATCGAATATTTAATATGTTATATTAAAAGTTATTATACGAGGTAGACTTTAAAAATATAAATAAAAAAATTAATAAAATACAAAATAGTTCGGAACCCCATAAACTTGGCAGCTTTGGTTTAGTTCTCCTTTAGAACTCGCGTAGTCTTTACTACTCCTAAACTTGGAAATTTAATAGTCTTGACCACCCTAAATGTTGATGTGGCAAAGAGCGTGAATACAATAAAAATCAAAAACTTAGCTTTCGAACGGGGTATTTTTTAAATATTAATTGTCACATGATCAAATATAATAATTTATTTGTTCCAATTATATTTCTTGTTGTTTCTTCTTAATATACATTGCATATTTTATTCCGGTTGTATTTTTGTAAATACAATGAATATATATTTTAACTATGTATTTCTTATCTTTTTACCGATCCAATTCTATAAAAATTAGTTGAAACTTCATTTACTTTAGCCAAATAAAAAGAAAATTTAGCAAAATTAATAAAGTTCAAAATGGTATATGTTTTACAAAAAGAACAAAAATACTGTGTATTTTTATTTTTATTTTCATGTGACGATTTATTTAAACTATTCGTTTTTCTTTTTCGGGTAAATTCGCAAATATTTGGCTGAAGTTTTACTATTTTTAGCTAAAATATTTATTTAGCCAATATCAATGATAATTTATTCTAATTGTGCATTCCTTCTTTTCTAACCAAATATGTAAAAGTAACTTTATTAAAATATCATTATCTTTAGCCAAATAAAAAATTATTGTTAAAATAATTAGACAGATTTCGGTACGAAAAAAATAATTTAAATAGTTTGTGGACTTAGAAAGATAAAAATATATATTTTATAATAAATAATATCATATGAACAAAAAAAATTCACATGGCAGCATGTGTGCCACGCTCCCATGGATTATCAGCATCCAGGAGGGTCGAGATTATAAAATTGCCAAGTTCAGTGGAGTATTAAAGACCATTAAAGTTTAAAAGGAAACTAAGCTAGCATTTGTCCATAGATTCTCAAATTTGAATCTGATTTGGGTGAAGTTTGGTTTGAAGATAAAAACCTGTTTGGACATATTTTTTAAAATATATTTCACTTTTTTCGGAAAAAATATAAAATGTGACTTATACCCATAAATTTTAAAAATAATAAAAAATAACCAACAACTCTAAAGAAAATCATACAAAACAAGCAAAACAAATCTAAAGAAATCTATACAAATATTAGAAGATTTTAGCAATCACCTTTAAATTTTGTCTTTGCGGTGCCACAAATTGGCACAATAATTTTGGCGAAGGTTTTATTTTGTTTATAGAGAAAAAGCCAAGTGAGTTTAATGGGGAAGAAGTAGTTAGATATGGATTAGTTGGGTCATAATAACAGAAAGTGAGCTTTTTTATAAAATATAAAAGTTTGGGGCAGTTACTGAAATTTTTTTAAAAATTAAACAGTAATATTTTGGGCCTCTTGAATTGGTTTTGGGATTTAAAAATATGCAAAATATGAATAAAATCTATAAATAAACAGGTATTTACCAAAAAATTAGAAAAAATTGGCAAATCTATGCTCAAACGAGGGCTAAATAAAAATTTTCAAGTTCAGGACCCCCTCACGAAAGTTAGCTACACTTGTACTGACCAAAGATAACAGGCAACCAATGTAATTAGTGAAAGTATGTACAAATTGGCCCAATACCGCCACTATTGAAAAGCAAATAATTTAGAAAGAATTACAAAAAAATACACTTTACATCACACCATAACAAAAAATAGTTCATGTTTTTAAGTTTTACCTAACCTCATATTGTACATATTTTGAAAGCACTAGCAAACTCAAAATTTTGTTCTTACAACCATTGCTTCTAAAAGTTGTGGAGTTAAATTTGTATTCTAACAATCATTGCTTTCTGATCACACCAACTCTCTCTCTCTCTCTCTCTCTCTCTCTCTCTCTCTCTCTCTCTCTCTCTCTGAGAGAGAGAGAGAGCAACTACTACAATTTCCTAGATGTATCCTCTCGAACTCCACTAGCTAGCACTAATTCACCGCTCACTATGATCGCACCAAGGTTTCATTATCTTTAATCCTGCCTTTAAACCGTCTATATTGATCTCTCACATATATTAGAAATGATGTTATTCAACAACTACCTAAATATGTACTCTCTCTCGAGCAGTACACACTAAATAGACACAGTCAATTGATGGCCATTCAATCAACAACAACAATTACGTAGTTGAACAAGTAGAGAAATCCAACAGCTTAATTATATAAAAATATAATAAGAATTCATCTTACGAAAGGTTCTATCAAAATTCTAGATAAGAAATTAGCTATTCATAATAGTATGCAAAAAATACAATACTAGAATTCATAACCAATAATGAAAATAGGAAGAAAGAAGTGAAAAACTCGTGGAAGAATTCTCCGCCTTGCTCCCAGTGTGTTCTTGCCTTCTTAGGTCGAATCATGGTCTCCTTAGCCTCATTAGGTATAAATTATGTCAAAAGCCCTTAAAATAACGTTTTTCTATGTATGTATACCAAGTAGGGTCGGACCCAAACAATTATACCTTCTCCTACGCAAAAAAGGACAGTATTTCCGGACAGAACGTCCATGGCCGCGAATGCAACCGCAGATTTGGCCGCGGATTTTACCCAGTTTCTGCCTCACAGCCGTGGCTAGTGTGCGGAAGGGCACTTGTCGCGCATTTTTCATCCTTTCCTATTTGGAAAGAAAAAAACGTAAAACATGAAAGTTATAGCCTTTTGAATTAGATTTCCAATCATATATTGTGGAGCTCAAATGGATTTCTAAGCGAAATTGTCACGACCCGGATTTCCCACCATCGGGATCGTGATGGCGCCTACTCGTGGTAGCCAGGCAAGTCAACTTATTTACCTTTTTATCATTAAATAATTATCTTAACAGTGTATAGCATCAATATAAAATATTAATTCTAATGAGAACAATAGTGGAAGTCTGTCTGATAAATACGAATCAAAATGCGGAACAGTTAAATATACTCTCTACCCAAGATTTGGTGTCACGTTACTCACGAACTTCTAAGAATAAACTAAATACAAAGGTCTGAAATAAATATAACAGTTGTCTGTCTCGAAACAATGAGGAAACAATCAAATAAGAAAAGCATAAAGAAGAGACGCCGGGCCTGCGGACGCCTGCAATGCTACCTCAGTCTCGTGATAATGAAATCCTGCTCCCGTACTACTGCTGCTGCTGCTCCTCAAAATCTGGACCTGTGCAAAAATGCACAGAAGTGTAGCATCAGCACAACCGACCCCATGTGTTGGTAAGTGTCTAGCCTAACCCCGGCGAAGTAGTGACGAGGCTAGATTGGACACCACATAAACTTGTGCAGTTATAAATATACAACGGAATATCGAATACAAGACAATTAACAACATGGGAGGGGAAACTTGCTATGGGGAGATACAATATCAACAGTAATCCCAAGTAACAAACTAGAATAGCTTAGACTCACAATGAACAAGGAATCAATACTCAATACAAATACATGGTATCAATAACTGTTGCAACGTGCAACCCGCTCCACAAATATCACTGTTGCGGCGTGCAACCCGACCCATACCATTTATCAGGTATCACTATTGCGGCGTGCAACCCGACCCATACCATTTATCAGGTATCACTATTGCGGCGCGCAACCCGATCCTCAATATTATTGTTGCGGCGTGCAACCCGATCCTCAATATCATTGTAGCAGCGTGCAATCCGATCCTCAATATCATTTAACAGTCTGACTCCCAAACAACAGTCACAACTAAGGGACATAACAATAAGCAAATATTTGACAAAAATCCCGGCAAGGGAAAGAATCCAACAAGTTCAACCAAACGTCCCGGCAAGGGAATAATCAACAACGCTTTCTTTTCTTATTTTTTCTTATCTTATAATTCACTCTACCATTTTGAGCCAATGCTCCAAAGAATCCAGTCATTTCATATACTTTCAATATTCGTCTCACAATTCGAGCCAATGCTCCCAAGAATCAATTAATCATTTTACCGTTCACATTATTCACAACATTTAGAAATCCTCCAATAAACACGGAGTTCACAGCCAAGTCATGATAATCACATTATAAGGACTCGCGGTCATGTTAGACACCAATGTATAGATACTCGTCACCATACTTATACATTGTACTCGATCACATAGAAATTAGCAACAAGACTCAACTTTTATTCCCTCAAGCTAGGGTTAAACCAAACACTTACCTCAAAGCCTTGAAATCCACTTAATCCTCAACTATTGTTTTACCTCGCGGTTCCACCTCCAATACAATGATATCTAGGAATAATCAATTTAATAATATCAATAAAGACTCAATGACAACATCCCATAGCCTAGATATGAATTTTCTAGCATTATTCCAAAAATTCCAAAATTAGACACCGGGCCCGCATGGTCCAAACTCGAGGCTCGGACCAAAAGCCAATAACCCATAATCCCACGAGTCCAAATATATAATTTGTTTTAAGATTCGACCCCAAATTGAGGTTGAATCACCCAAAATTCTCAAAACCCTAACTCTACTCAAAACTCATAATTTCTACTTTGATTTCATGATTTAGGACTAGGATTTCAGTAATTAATGAAGGAAATTGAAGGAAACAAGTTGAACAATGCTTATCCAAGAATACTTGATGAAATGGAGCTTCAATAGACGCCTAAGTGCTTGGAGAAGAAAGGGGTTCGTGTATTTTTATTAAAATCCCGATTCCCGAGCTACTGTTCTGTTTTTAACTTAAAAATTCGCTGGGCAAAATTTCCCTTCGTGTTCGTGGGAAAGGGATCACGTTCGTGAAGGGTAGAGTGGGCAATGCATCGCATTCGCGATGGGAAGGCTGCGAACGCGAAGAGGAAAAAGCTGGGGGGTCCAGGGGCAGTTATACGCGAACGCGGTAGGGGAATCGTGAACGCGATGAAGGCGGGGTTTGTAACTACACGAACGCGGGTAGACCCATGCGAACGCGTTGAGTAGACTGGTTAACTTACGCATTCGCGAGATGAAGGATGCGAACGCGAAGAAGGAACCTCTGGGGGCCTTGAACTTGGCTTACGCGATCATGATAGGGATGTCGCGAACGCGAAGGAGGGGAACATCAAAGCACTGCGAACGCGAGCCTGTGGCCGCGTTCGCGAAGAACAAATTGTCTGTGAAAAAATGCAGCAAAAATCTGATCCTTTCCTAAGTGTAAAAACACCCCGAACCACCTCCAATTCACTCTCGAGCCCTCGAGGCTCCTAACCAATCACACACACAAACTCAATAACACCCTACGAACTTTTTCGAGCGATCAAATCGCCAAAATAATATCAAAATCATTGAATCAAACCTCAAAATCATCATTTTCATTTCAAACTTCATAAACTTCCAACCTTAGGTATTTAGGTCCGAAACACGTCAAATGACGTCCGATTTCGACCAAACTTCACAGAAAGCGCTTAAACAATATATAAGACTTGTACCGGGCGTCGGAACCAAAATACGAGCCCGATACCACAGTCTTTTAATCAATTTTTATGTTTATTTTCTTTAACAATTTCAGAAAAATAATTTAACAGCAAAATTCTTTTACTCGGGTTCTAGACCTCAGATTTCGACTCCGGGCACATGCCCGAGTCTTATATTTTTCTACAGACCTTTCGGGACCGTCCAATCAGGGGTCCAAATCCGTTTACTAAAAATATTGATCAAAGTCAACTGTAATTATATTAATATCAAAATTCTTCAAATTTTTCACAAAATTCACATATTTCATCATAAAAGTTTTTTGTTATGCGCCCGGACTGCACACGCAAATTGAGACAAGTAAAATAAGGTTTTCAAGATCTCGGAAGCACGAAACAAGTGAGGAAATAGGTGATGACCCTTTGGGTCGTCACAGATGTAGAACGATCTTCTTGTTGAACTTCATCTCCTAGATCTTTTTTATTGAAAATATAGAGATGAGAGCAAACACACATTATAAAGATATCACAGTCATGACATTTATAGTTTCAAGAGGAACAAGCAGAACAGTGTAGAGCAAAAATATCTATGTAATGATTGTAATAAAGAACTTATTTATTGTTGGATATTTGATATGTTATGTTAAAAGTTATTATATGAGGTAGACTTCAAAAATATAATTTTATTTTCTTTAATAAAAGGCAGAATAGTTCGGAACCCCCTAAACTAGGCAGTTTTTGTTTAGTTCTCACTTAAAACTCGTGTTATCTTTACTACCCCCTATACTTGAAAATTTGATAGTCTTGACCGCCCTAGATGCTAATGTGTCAAAGAGCCTAAATACGATAAAAATCAAAAACTTAGCTTCCAAGCTAGGTATTTTTTTAAATATAGTTGCCACATAATCAAATATAATGATTTATTTTATTTTCTGTGCAGCCCTTGTCCATAGTGATATCCTAATTCGGCTATCTCTCCCACTCATCAAGGCAGATATCAGAAACTATTGCCAACGAAGACCGGGGTATGCTATGCCCTATCACCTACAAAAAGATCAGTTACTGAAGTACTGCGCTTCTGAGGGCCCTCTGCGTCTGAGGGACCCCGCCTGGGTCCAATTATATTTGTTATTGTTTCTTCTTAATACACTGCATATTTTATCCGATTGTATTTTTGTAGATACAATGAATATATATTTTAACTATGTATTTCTTATCGTTTTACCGATCCAAATGTATAAAAATTAGTTGAAACTTTATTTACTTTAGCCTAATAAAAAGAAGATTTAGCAAAAATAATAAAGTACAAAATGGTGTATTTTCTACAAAAAGAAAAACAAATATTGTTTATTTTTATTTTCATGCAATGACTATTTATTTAAACTATTCATTTTTCTTTTTCGGGTGAATTCACAAATATTTGGCCATAATTTTACTATTTTTAGCTAAAATATTTATTTAGCAAATATCAATGATAATTTATTCTAACTGTGTATTCCTTCTTTTTCTAACCAAATATGTAAAAGTAACCTGATTAAAATATCATTATCTTTAGCCAAATAAAAAATTATAGTCAAAATAACGTTGTTTCAAGTTTTTTCTTTTAACAGATTTTGGCACAAAAAAATAATTTAAATAGTTCGTGGACTTAGAAAGATAAAAATACATATTTTATAGTAAAAAAAAATATCGTATGGACAAAAAGAATTCACATGGCGGCGTGTGTGCCATGCTCCCATGGATTATCAACATCCAGGGGTATCGAGATTATAAAATTGCCAAGTTCAATAAGGGCAGTATAGACCACATAAAGTTTAAAAGGAAATTAAGCTAGCATTTGGCCATAGATTCCCAAATTTATTTTTAAAAATGTGATTTAGGTAAAGTTTGGTTTGAAGATGAAAATCTGTTTGGACATATTTTTTAAAACATATTTTACTTTTTCTTGGAAAAAAAAACATGAAATGTGACTTATACCCATAAGCTTTAAAAACTATTAAAAATACGCAACATCTTTGAATAAAAACCATACAAAACAAGCGAAACAAATCTGAAGAAAATTCAAACAAAACAAGCAAAACAAATCTGAAGAAAATTTATACAAATATTAGAAGATTTTAGCAATTACCTTGCGGTGGATTGCCACATATTGGCACAACAACTTTGGCGAAGGTTTTATCATATTTATAGAGATGGGCAAAGTCAGGTGAGTTTAATGAGGAAAATATGGGTAGACATGAATTAGTTGGGTCATAATAAAGTGAGCTTTTTATAAAATACTCCCTCCGGTTCATAATAAGTGTCCAATTTGCTTTTAGCACGTCCATTAAGAAAATACCTGTAACGACCCGACCAGTCATTTTGAGCTTTTTCACTCTGATCGCCAGTTCTCGGGCATGACTTGCTCCGTATGATGTGTTATGACTGATGTAGATCGTTGGTCTTGTTTTTCAGGAAAATCGGAATGAATTTGAAAGAACAATCTCAGTTGAAGGTTTTGAATTTGAAAGATTTGACCAAGAGTTGACTTATTTGTATATGATCTCGGATCGGAATTTTTATGATTTGATTAGCTTCGGTGGGTGATTTATGACTTAGGAGCATGGTCAGAATTGGTTTTGGAGGTCCGGCCTAGAATTAGGCTAGAATTGGCGAAGTTAGTACTTTGGCGAATTCCGGTTGATAGGTGAGATTTCGATACAAGGGTCGGAATGAAATTTCGAGAGTAGTTGTACCTTCATTATGTGATTTGGAATGTGTGTGTAAAATTTCAAGTCATTCGGACGTGGTTTAGTTGGGTTTTTGATCGAAAGTGTATTTCGGAAGTTTTTGAAAACTTAGGCTCGAATTCAATGAATTTCGAGTAATTTGATATTGTTTGAGGTGTTTTAATGATTGGAACAAGTTTGAATGAGGTTTTAGGGCGTGTTGGTATTTTTGGTTGAGGTCCTGGGGGCCTCGGGTGAGTTTCGGATGGTCAATCGGACCATTTTTGGTATTTTGGAGTTTCAGATTTTCATATCAGCTATTGCAGAAGAAATGGCCTTCGCGATCACGTGAAGTCCTCGCGATCGCGTAGAGGGAATTTGCGTTGGCCCAGGTTTGATCTTCGCATTCACGGTGATAGGTTTGCATTCGTATCATTTTGGAGGTGGAAGCTTCGCGATCGCGGTGGTGTGTATGCATTCGCGTATAAGGATTTGGGGACCTAGGGGATTTGTTCTCCGCATTCGCTAGGCTGGTCCGCGTTCACGTAAGTTTGGGGAAAAAAGAGCATCGTGTTCGCGGAGGGATCATCACGTTCGCATTGAGTATTTTTGAAGCCTTGGAATTTTGTGCTTCGCGATCGCGTGGCCTTGGTTGCGATCACGAAGAAGGATTTAGAGTGCTGGGTAGAATGTTTTTGAATCACCTTGTCCGCGATTTTGGGTCTATTTTTACCCATGGCTGTTCGTTTTTGGAGATTTTTGGAGGATATGAAAGAAGGATTCAAGAGGAATCGACTTGAGGTAAGAATCTTGGTCTTAAAACTTGATTATATTGTGAAATCCACCTAGAAATTCATGGAAACTAAGTCTAAAATTGAAGAACTAGGGCTTGAGAAATTGGACTTTTAAATTGAGATTTGAAGGACCATTTGAGGTCGGAATTGAGAACTTTTGATAGGTATAAACTCGTGGGAATATAAGGAATCTAATAATGTAAAAATTTCCGAGCTTTCGAGAAGTGGGCCCGGGGCTTGGGTTTTGGTAATATCGAGATTTATCCCCGTAATTGATTATTTTCGCTTGGGCTTTGTACCCTTAGCATGTTGTGATGTATTTGCTCTGATTTTGGGTAGATTCGGCGCGCGTGGAGGCTGATTTGAGGAGCAAAGGCGTTGCGAGCTAGAGATTTCGTCGGTTCGAGGTAAGTAATGATTGTAAATGATATCCTGAGGATTTGAAACCCCGGATTGCACATCGTAGTGCTATATTGAGGCGAGACACGCGCTTGATGATGAGCGTGGGGTCGTTTTCTACTGGGGATTGTGACTTGGTCCGTCCCGATTGATGATTTTACCGCGTATTTGACTAAGAATTATTTGCTATCATCATGATTTGGGCTGACTGCCATATTTGGACTTCGTGCCAATTATTTGAACCATTCGGGGAGTTTTTATCACTGTTTTCCTCACTGTTTTGACTTATACATGAACTCAGTCCTGTTGATATCTATTGTTTTACAAACTCAGCCACTTTTACTCAGATTTGAAGCTTAAATGATATTTCTAAATGATATTTTGGGCTGAGAACTACTGTTTTACAAATGGCTGAGGAGCTTGTGATGATTTTCGGACTGAATGAGGCCGAGGGCTATACGTGAGGATATGCTAAGTGATATAAGGTTGAGGTCCTGAGATACTTTATACGCCACGAGGTGGCTTGAGTGATGTGAGGCCGAGTGCCAAGTGATGTGAGGCCGAGTGTCGAGTGATGATGCCACGAGGTGGCTTGATATTGCGCTTGGGTCGTAAGAGGCCCCTCCTGGAGTCTGCACACCCCCAGTGAGCGTCGTCGATGATATATGGATCGGGATGTATGCCGCAGCGAGATGTGGATCGGGCTGCACGCCGCGACGACTACTATATGATACTATTCTGAGAGTGATCTGAGAGAAAAATGCCCGAGGGGCTGAGAGTGTTCCGAGAGTGAGCCCGAGGGGCTGGTGCTATTTTGAGATATTGCCCGAGGGGCAAACTTTTATTTTGCTCGTCTTGCATACTTACTTGCCTTTTTATCTGATATACTGTGGTATTTGTGCCCGAGGGGCGGATTTTTCTGTGCTTATCGGCACTAACTATTTTGAAATCATTTCGTAACTGTTGAAAAGATTATTTTTAAAAGAGATTTAAACGGAGCCAAGATATTTCTAAAGATTTCACAGTTTCACTATTTTCTCAAAGGATTGTATACTGCTTCTATACAGCATGTTGGTTGCTCTACGTGATTTCTTACTGCTCAGTTGTTATTTACCCTTATTACTCACTGAGTTGGAGTACTCACTTTACTCCTTACACCTCGTGTATAGATGCATGTATTTATTCACCCGGTAGCGGGTTTTGGCTGATTGGAGGATGAGTTATAGGAGTTTAGCGAGGTGACTGCCAGCGTTCGCAGTGTCACTTCTCTTTCTTTTGTTCATTATTCCTGTTCTGTGTATTTTTAGTCCTTGTAGAACTGTATTCACACTCTAATAGATGTTCGTGACTTGTGACACCCCGATTAGGGGTGTGTTGGGTTGTACTTCCCCTAATTTATATCGTTAAAACATATTTAAATTGTTTATGAACTGTTAATTGCTTAAAAGAGGTGTTTGGTAATGATCTAGCTGGACTTGGCTTCACGAGAGGCGCCATCACGACTGGAGCGGGGTTTGGTCGTGACAAGTTGGTATCAGAGCCTAGGTTACGTAGGTCTCAAGAGTCATGAGAAGGTTTAGTAGAGTCCCATGGATCGGTACGGAGATATCTGTATTTATCCTCGAGAGGTTGCAGAACCTTTAAGAAAACTTTGCATTCTTGAATTTTTATCATGCGTCCTTGATTCAGCTTGAACAGTAACTCTTGAAATTCCTTCCACGCATTCGTATGCGCGTATGAACGCTCAGTATCAGATGTACCTTGATGGCTTATGATTCCCCGATCAAGGTGCGAGATGTGATCTCTGTGAGTTGAAATTGGGCCAGTCTGCGGGACTTGAGGCCTGATCTTTGCCGATGGATTGAGCACCGAGGTGCTGATTGTGCAAGTAAGTGTTTTGAACTTGTATGTTCGGTATTTTCCCTATTAGTGGAAGTAACGACTAGTTAGCCATGTGATGAGTATGTTAGTACCGCGAGATGTATCTATGTAACTTAGAAGTGACGAGGAAGGACTGCTGGATGATAGATGAGCTACTAAGTGTATGATTTCCATTGTGATTGGATGTGTAGCTCCGAGTTATGGGCGCGTGAAAAATCTTTTCGTGTCTCCTAATTGGGGGTGAAGTAAATTTCATGTTGAGGTATGAGTTCAAACTCAGGAAGACTAAGTGGCTGTGTAATATGTATGACAGTGGAAGGTATACGGAAATGTTATATTGAGGCGAAGTAGGTGGGTTATCTCCTGTGGAGTATTCTGAAGGGATGTGATCCTTATGTGTCATGTGTAATTAAAGGGTACATGTTGCATTTGAAATTTTGGACCGTTTAAGAGAGTGGATCTAACTGTTGCGGGGATGAATACGAGATTTGCAGAAGATTTGCAGTACTAGATGATCTGAGTTTTCGCAAACTTATAAATGATCTGAGTTTAATCTCACTATGGTATTGTGGCATCAATAAAGTAAAAGTGTTATGAGTTATTGAGTGTATCTTGATCTATGGATTTGAGCCAAGTGGGGGAATCTGCTGTGAGCAATTGATTGCACAGTTAGGTGCTATGTTGGTTCCAGTTTGGGGCGTGTGAGTGAGTTAGCTATGTCTAGAGTAAAGGAAAATTTTGACAAGAGTTATATTATGCTTCATAGGATATGAGAACTCACGAAATGTCTAGTGTTGTTGTTGGTAGAAAATGCTCGGTGCATAGAGCAAGAAGTTGCTTGGTTGTATTGGGATGAGGATTGCATTCTGCGGTATCGGAGTGCCAATGAGGCATTAGTGGTTCTATTCGTTATGTCAGTAAATTGAGGTTTCAATAAGAGTGAATGACTTGCGAGGATGGCTCTAATATGTCCAAGATTCTATGAGAACAATAGGGTATTTTAAAATTGCATGTGTAGCTAAAAACTGTGTTTTATTGGAAGAGGTCCAGATTTGAGGTGTTTCTATGTTAATTATGGGATTCTATGTATCAGTATCAGGAAAGCAAAGGTAACGGATTTAGATTCGCAAGAAGTTTTACAGAGTAAAGTATTCTGGAATGTGGTGTTTCGGGGAATATTTAAGGGAGTATTCAGCGGTCTATGAGTTTCAGACATTGTGATTTTATGCTTGGGTCTCGTGTGGTGAACCTAGGTTGAGGAATTGTGGTGCTATAGCAAGGGGAAATATTAACTTGATGATGAATTAGAAGAAATTTAGATAGATGGAGTAGCTTGATAGTAGACCGGATCGGCATGGTAAGGATATGATTAATTCTTTGTGTGTGTTCGAGATAATGAGTTCGTACAAGTATTTTTGCAGCAATGCTCTTAGGTTTTGATGGCTTGCTTAGCTTTGTCTAGTTAGAAGGATTCGGTCCTGGCAGTTAATTTGTGTAAATGGAATTGGGAGAGTTTTTCTTGGGTTTTACCGTGGGTTGGAGACGTATATTTTCTATGGGCATGTGGAGCATGGGATGTATGGTGATTTTTCGTCTAGATGGGACCAATGGAAAGCTCTTGACTAGTTGAGTACGTAGATGTCTTTGGTTCAGGAGGGAGATGGAGTTCTCATGTTACCCTAGGATGATATGGCATATGCAGTATGTTGTGGATGATCGAGATTTGCATATGTTAAGTTACAGTTCAATCCTAAAAGAAAGTTTATGAAACTCATAGGCAGCAGGTAGCTTCAGATAACTAAGGAAAAGGTAGTTCCAATTGGAAGTGATTTGATGAGAGTATATGTCTCAAAAAAGGGCAATGTGATTAGGTTGATGGTACTTCGGTAGTATTACAGCACTTTCTTGTTAGACCGACTGGTGATATTCGGGTTTGCTTGGTGGAACAGGGAAATTTTAGAGTATCTATCGTGGAATGATTGGGTATTAAAGGTGTGGCATGTGCTCGGACGACTAAATTGGGATCGGATATGGTGATTCATGTGTTGTGTGGATGTGGAGACAGAAGTTCTTATATTCAGGCTATGATGTGGTATGTTAGATTTGGATGTGATGTTGGGGTTTAGACTGGTCGTCTCCGTGTTGGGTTATTCAAGACTATTGTGCTATGGGCTATGCTGGAAGTGCCACGAGTTGAGTGGCAAGGTGTGTTGGATTATGTTCTAGTAGAGAGGTTTATAATTCGAAGACCCAACGAATGACTGGGAAGGATTGCCTTTCTTGATTGGGCCTTCATGGGGGATGTTAGTGCAGAGGTTACTATCATTGATTCAGTTCCGATGTTGAGGGACTTTTCGGATGTGTTTCTTGTGGTCGGCCATGTCACCTAGCAAGGTTGTTGATTTCAGTATTGATTTGGTACCGGGCACCGTATCGTAGGGCACCGGCATAGTTAAGGAGTTGTGAGGATAGCTTCAGGATTTCCTTAATAAAGAGTTCGTTTGTAGGCCAATGTGGATGCGTGTCCTAGCTTTAGTCGGCTTGATTGGATCTGAATTGTATGGTTGATGGATATATGGATTTGATTGTTATTCAGCCTGTTAGTAAACTGGAAGATCTATGAGTTGCCTTCTGTGTTGCGAGACATTATGATTTGTTGGTTATGGGCATATATAGTGCGGTTCTATTGGGTTCGTAGTGGAAGTCGAGCTGGAAGAGTAATTGGGAGTTGCTCAGTGAATGGCGTATCGGTTATGTTCTATCGGGTTGCATGGTATGTGTTACTTGTTTCACCTTGGATGTAATGATTTGTTTTAGTTTCCGACATCAAATTGTGACTGGATGTCAATTTCAAGCATAATAACTTGAGGTGTCTCATGTGGAGCAGTATTTGGATAGGATCGCGCATTGCGGTGAAGCTACGTGGAAATATGACCTTGCGGGTTAGATTCGTGTGTTTTATTTTATGATATGAGACGAGTTCTCAGCCTTGTATTGTGGTGGTACTGGTGAGCTCGATGTATAGCTCTTTCATTTGAGTCGTTTTCATAATTGAGTATGTTCGGACTGTTGCTTAGTGGTGCGCATATTATGCTAGTTGTGGCTTAGGCCTCTCTTGATGTATCATGTCACCAAAGTGGTGTGTCGGATTAGAGGAGACCGTTGGGATCATTAATGAATACGATCGGATTCGATTTCATCATGTTGGAAGGTTAATATCAAGGTTCGACTCAAAAATTTGCTATGGTAATTTCCAGAGGAGAAATGGCTTCATGAATGGTTGATCTGAGAAATGGTTATGGTTTATTACGTGTTTCATTGATCGTTGGCAGTATATGAAAGTATTAGAATGAGACTTTAGCTGATAAGAGGTTTTCTATCGGTAATTGGTTGTTGTGGACAGCCGTTGTGAATGGAAGTTGTCATTACATGTGTTTGAGTTATGTGTTATATCGTATAATTGCACCAGAGGTTGCAGGCATGGGCTGCTAGAGCTAGTTCGGGTCCATTCAGAGTATAGGTGTGAGGTTTTGATCGTATTGATGGTTTCAGAAGTGAAAATGTGGTTCTATGATTCACGGGCTAGATTAGGTTACATAATTTCAGTTTCTATATGTTATCGGACCTATATGGGATACGGTGACGTGGGATCACCCCCGGGTATATGCTTGGTAAGGTTATTCAGCTATTGGTTGGCTTCTAGAACAACTCTAGGTACGTTCGAGGATGAATGTGTGTTTAAGTGGGGGAGGATATAATGACCCGACCAGTCATTTTGAGATTTTGCACTGTGATGGCCAGTTCTCAGGCATGACATGCCCCGTATGATGTGTTATGACTGATGCAGATCGTTGATTTTGGTTTTCAGGAAAATCGAAATAAATTTGAAAGAAGAATCTCAGTTGAAGGTTTTGAATTTGAAAGGTTTGACCAAGAGTTGACTTATTTGTATATGAGCTCGAATCGGAGTTTTTATGATTTAGTTAGCTTCGTTGGGTGATTTATGACTTAGGAGCATGATCAGAATTAGTTTTGGAGGTCCGGCGTAGAATTAGGCTTAAATTGGCGAAGTTAGTACTTTGACGAATTCCGATTGATAGGTGAGATTTTGATCCGAGGGTCGTATGGAATTCCGAGAGTTGCTGTAGGATTTGGGTTGTGTGTGTAAAATTTCAGGTCATTCGAACGTGGTTTGGTTGGGTTTTTTATCGAAAGTGTATTTCGGAAGTTTTGGAAACTTAGGCTCGAATTAGATGAATTTCGAGTAATTTGATGTTGTTTGAGGTGTTTTAATGATTGGAACAAGTTTGAATGAGGTTTTAGGGCGTGTTGATGTTTTTGGTTGAGGTCCCGGGGGCCTCGGTGAGTTTCAGATGTTTTAGATTTTCATCTCAGCCGTTGCATAAGAAATGGCCTTCACGACCGAGTGAAGCCCCTCGCGATCGCGTAGAGGGAATTTGCGTTGGCCCAGATTTGCCCTTCGCGTTCGCAGTGACAGGTTCGCGTTCGCGTATTTTTGGAGATGGAAGCTTCGCGATCGCGGTGGTGTGTACGCATTCACGTATAGGGATTTGGGGACCCAAGAGATTTGTTCTCCGCGTTCGCATAGGCTGGTCAGTGTTCGCATAAGTTTGGGAAAAAAAGAGCATCGTGTTCGCGGAGGGACCATCGCGTTTGCATTGAGTATTTTTGAAGCCTTGGAATTTTGTGCTTCGCGATCGCGTGGCCTTGGTCGCGATCGCGAAGAAGGATTTGGAGTGCTGGGTAGAATGTTTTTAAGTCACTTTGTCCGCAATTTTGGGTCTATTTTCACCTATGGCTGCTCGTTTTTGGAGATTTTTGGAGGAGATGAAAGAGGGATTCAAGAGGAATCGACTTGAGCTAAGAATCTTGGTCTTAAAACTTGATTTTATTGTGAAATCCATCTAGAAATTCATGGAAACTAAGCCTAAAATTGAAGAACTATGGCTTGAGAATTGGACTTTTTAATTGGGATTTGAAGGATCATTTGAGGTCGGAATCGAGAACTTTTGATATCTATGAACTCGTGGGAAGATAAGGAGTCTAATGGTGTGAAAATTTCTGAGTTTCGAGAAGTGGTCCCATGCTCGAGTTATGGTAATTTCGGGATTTGTGCCCGTAATTAATTGTTTTCGCTTGGGCTTTGTTCCCTTAGCATGTTGTGATGTATTCGCTCTGATTTTGGGTAAATTCGATGTGCGTGGACGCCGATTTGAGGAGCAAAGGCGTCGTGAGCTAGAGATTTTTCCGGTTCGAGGTGAGTAATGATTGTAAATGATATCCTGAGGGTTTGAAACCCCGGATTGCACATTGTAGTGCTATATTGAGGCGAGACACGCGCTTGATGATGAGCGTGGGGTCGTTTTCTACTGGGGATTATGACTTGGTCTGTCCTGATTGATGATTTTACCGCGTATTTGACTAAGACTTATTTGCTATCATCATGATTTGGGATGACTGTCATATTTGGGCTTCGTGCCAATTATTTGAACCCTTCGGGGAGTTTTAATCACTATTTTCCTCATTGTTTTGACTTATACATGAACTCAATCCTGTTGATATCTATTGTGTTACAAACTCAGCCACTTTTACTCAGATTTGAAACTTAATTGATATTTCTAAATGATATTTTGGGCTGAGAACTACTGTTTTACAAATGTCCGAGGGGCTTGTGATGATTTTCGGACTGAGTGAGGCCGAGGGCCATACATGAGGACATGCTAAGTTATATGAGGTCGAGGGCCTGAGATACTCTATATGCCACGAGGTGGCTTGAGTGATTGTGAGGCCGAGTGTCGAGTGATGTGAGGCCGAGTGACGAGTGATGATGCCACGAGGTGGCTTGATATTGCGCTTGAGCCGTAAGGGGCCCCTCCCGGAGTCTGCACACCCCAGTAGCGTCGTTGATGATTTATTCATCAGGCTGCACACTGCAGCGAGATATATGGATCGGGCTCCACGCCGCAACGAGATGTGGATCGGGCTGCACGCTGCAGCGGTTGCTATATGATACTATTCTGAGAGTGATATGAGAGAAAAATGCTCGAGGGGCTGAGAGTGTTCCGAGAGTGAGCCCGAGGGGCTGGTACTATTTTGAGATACTGCCCGAGGGGTGAACTTATATTTTGCTCATCTTGCATACTTACTTGCCGTTTTATCTTATATACTGTGGTATTTGTGCCCGAGGGACGGATTTTCTGTGCTTATCGGCACTAACTGTTTTGAAATCATTTCGTAACTGTTGAAAAGATCATTTTTAAAAGAGATTTAAACTGAGCCAAGATATTTCTAAAGATTTCATAGTTTCACTATTTTCTCAATGGATTGTACACTGCTTCTATACAACATGTTGGTTGCTCTACGTGATTTCTTACTGCTCGATTGTTATTTACCCTTATTACTCACTGAGTTGGAGTACTCACTTTACTCCCTGCACCTCGTGTGTAGATGCATGTATTTATTCACCCGGCAGCGGGTTTTGGCTGATTGGAGGCTGAGCTATAGGAGTTTAGCAAGGTGACTGCCAGTGTTCGCAACGCCGCTTCTCTCTCTTTTGTTTGTTATTCTTGTTCCGTGTATTGTTAGGCCTTGTATAATTGTATTCACACTCTAATAGATGCTCGTGACTTGTGACACCCCAATTAGGGCTGTTTTGGGTTGTACTTCCGCTAATTTATATCGTTAAAACATATTTAAACTTCTTATGAACTGTTTAATTGCTTAAAAGAGGTGTTCAGTAATGGTCTGGTATCACGACCCAATTCCTAAATCCGGTCGTGATGGCGCCTCTCGTGAAGACAAGGCCAGCCAACAGAACAACAATGCCTCATTTGACAGTTAATAAACATAAATAAATGAATAATAAGACTTCATGGCATTTATTACTGATATTTACCACCCAACACAACCCGATCTGGGTGTCACAAGTCACGACCATCTAAAGAAAACCTGGACACAACTACAGGACCAATAATATACAAAAATAAATTTTGGAATTCTAAAGGCAATGTCCGGTGCCGCGAATGCTGGCGGTCACCTTGCTCAGCTTCAATAGTCATACCTTCAATCAGCTAGTAACTCGTTACCGGGTGAACAATACCTGCAACTGCACGCACGGTGCAGGGAGTAAAGTGAGTACTCCAACTCAGTGAGTAATAAGAGTAAATAATAACTAAGCGGCAAGAAATCACGTAAAAGCACTCCATCATGCAATATGGGGCATTACAACCCATTGAGAAAACAGTAAATCCGTGAAAATCCTTTAGAAAATATTTGGCCCAGTTCAAAACCTCTTTTGAAAATATCCTTTTCCCAACAGTCCAGCAAATGAATGCATAATCAGATAGTGCAAGTCCGCACATAAATCATCCCCTAGGGCGCAGCACTCCATTAATAAATAACACCAGGTATCTGGTAACAGTGCAAGAAATAGCATGGATGCCAATGATATGAGAGTGTTGAATGTCATGCCACGTAGTATAAACAGGAACAAATGCATGAATGCAATGCAATGCACATGACCACTGCGGCGCGCAACCCGATCCATTTGGGTACCCGCACCACTGTGGGGGTTCAGACTCCGGAGGGGCTTCTACAGCCCAAGCGCAATATCAATATCACACCGCTGCGGCGCGCAGCCCGATCCATCCTCAGTCCAGAAATGCACACATAACACTGCTGCGGTGCGCAACCTGATCCATGCTCAGTCCAGAAATGCACATATAAGCCCATTGGGCAACGGTAAAATAGCAGTTCTCAGCTCAAAACGCCAGTAAAATATCATTTAAGTTTCCAAATCTTAGAAAGATGGCTAAGTTTGCAAAACAATATTTAAGACCTTGGACCGAGATCAAATAATATGCAAAGTAATGCAAAAATAGTGATATCAATCCCTGAAGGATTCAAATAATCGGCACGAAGCCCGAAACATGGCAATCATCCCAAATCATGATAGCATCAAGTAGGTTTCAGTCAATCACGTAGTAAAATCAACCACTGGGACGGACCAAGTCACAATCCCCAACGGTGCTCTATCCCACGCTCATATTTGGCGTGCAAGTCACCACAATACAGCACTATGATATGCAAATCCGGGGTTTCAAACCCTCAGGATATCATTTACAAGTATTACTCACCTCAGACAGGTGAAATCTCTAGCTCGCGATGCCTTTGCCCCTCAAATCGGCCTCCACGCGCGTCGAATCTAGCCAAAATTAGAGTGAATACATCACACTATGCAAAAGGAACAATACCCAATCAAAATCAATCAAAATATAGCAGAAATCTCGAAACTAGCAAAACCCGAGCCCCAGGCCCACTTCTTAAAAAATTACAAAACTCACATTACCGGATTCCTCGTCTCGCTAAGAGTCCGTGCATATCAAATTCACCAAAATCGGAGTTCAAGTGCCTTTTCAAATCCCAAATTTTCATTTCAAAACCCAAGCCTTAGTTCTTCAAATTTTCACCCAATTTTCCAAAAATTAAAGGTTGATTCTTCAATAAAATAGAGTTTCTAGGTCACGAGACTTACCTCCAATCGATTTCCATCAAAACTCTCTTCAATTTCTACCAAAAAGCTCTTGAGGTGGTTCAAAAATGGAGGAAATAATGAATGGGTCGCGGATGAAATAACATAATAAACCCTTCTGCCCAGCTAACTTTTCTTCTATGCGAACGCGAGGTCCCTCTCGCGTTCGCGATGCACAAAATTTCCACTGGCCAATATTACTCTTTGCGAACGCAGTGACTTACCCGCGAACGCGATGCTTAGGCCCCTGAACCTATGCGAACGCGACCCTTTGAGCGCGAACGCGTTGAACACCTGAGTTGGGCCCTCTTCTTCTACTACGCGAACGCGTGCCCAGCACCGCGAACGCGAAGTACCAGGTCCTCAACTTACGCAAACGCGAATGCAAAGAACACTATCCACACCTCCCAACTTTACTCTACGCATTCGCGACACACCCTACGCGAACGCGAAGAAGGAATCTTCTGCAATTACACAGCTGAAAAACCAACAATTCCAAAAATCCAAAAATGATCCGTTTGATCACCCGAAATCACCCCGAGGCCCCCGGGACCTCAACCAAAGGCACCAACATATCCCAAAACATCACACGAACTTGTTCCAATCATAAAAACACCTCAAACAACACTAAGATCATCAATTCACATCGGATTCAAGCCTAAATTCTTCAAGAACTTCCGAAATGCACTTTCGATCAAAAACTCGACCAAACGACGTCCGAATGACCTGAAAATTTGCACACATATCCAAAATCACCTAACGAAGCTACAACAACTCTTGGAATTCCATTCCGACCCCCGGATCAAAATCTCACCTACCAACCGGCATTCGCCAGAATACTAACATAGCCAATTCAAGTCTAATTCTACACCGGTCCTCCAAAATCAATTTCGATCGAACTCCTAAGTCATAAATCATCCTCCGAAGCTAACCGAAATGCCGGAAATCACATCCGAGCCTTCTAACTCATAAGTCAATGTCTGGTTGACTTTTCCAACTTAAGTATTCCTTAAAGAGACTAAATGTCTCATTTTCCACCAAAACCAAACCAATTCGACTCTAACTCGCCAAATGCCGATAATGAAACATGAAGAAGAAATAAATGAGGAAAACGGGGCGGTATTACCTGAGACGACGGGTCGGGTCGTCACATCCTCCCCAACTTAAACAAACGCTCGTCCTCGAGCGTAACCAGAGTTGTACTAGAAGCCAACCAGTAGCTGAATGATCTTACCAAGCATATACCCAGGGTGAATACACGTCACCCTATCTCGCATAGGTCCGATAACACAATATAGCTGAAATTTCACAATCCATCTAAACCATAAACCGTAGAACCACATTGCACTTCCTGAAATCATACACAAGGTCAAGACCTCACATATATACCCAGAATAAACCCGAACCATCTGTAATAACCCATACTTGCAACCTCAGGTGAGACCATATGATATATCACGCAATCCAAACACTCGATACGATGGCCTCTATTCACAGCAATTGCCCACAATAACCAAATACCGATAGAAAACCCTATATTAGCTAAAGTCTTATTCCAACACTTTCATATACTTCCAACGGCAACTGAAACACGCGATAAACCGTAACCATCTCGCAGATCAACCATTCATGAAGTCATTTCCCTTGACTAATATCACAACAGATTTTCGGTCAAACCTCGATATTATCTTTCTACAAGCTGAAATCACACCTGTTCGCATTCATTAATGACTCCAACGATCCCCTTGAATCCAACACACCACTCTGGTGATATGACACCTCAACACAGGCCTAAGCTACAACTTGCATAATACGCGTACTAATGAGAAACAGTCTGAACATACTCAAATCATGACAATTGACTCAAACGAAAGAGCTGTACCTCAAGCTCATCAGTACCATTACAACAAAAAGCTGAGGCCCCGTCTCACATAATAGAAATAGAGTACCTGAATCCTCCTCAAAAGGTCATAACTTCACGTGGCCTCGCCACAACGCGTGATCCTATCCAAACACTATTACACATGAAGCACCTCAAGTTGCCATGCTCAAAATAGACAGCCACACACAAATTGATGTCTGAAACCAAGCAATCCATCACACCCACGGTGAAGCAAGTAATATACACCATTCAATCCTGAAAGGACACAACCGATGCGCTATTCGCCGGGCAACACCCAATACGGACTTTCTTCAAAAACCAGGAAGCAAGGCATACAAAGTAACATATGGAAAACTATTCTCAACATTACACTGTTGCAGCGTGCAACCCGATCCAGATAACATAACTATGGCAGTGTGCCACCCGATCCACACAAATATCTCACATAGGGAGATGCACATCAAGCCAAATTTGCTCATCATAACAAAATACCGAGTATCGGTCGTAAGCATACTGAGTGCATAATGGTATCTACATATAGTATTGTAAGTTACAAAACTTAAACACAACTGAGGCCCCCCCTCAACTTCCACTATGAATCTCGATAGCACCGCACTATATGTGCCCACAGTCCGAAAATCATAACGCCTCACAACACAGAAAAAAAAAGCATCTCATAGATCTCCCCAGATCACTAGCAGGTTCAATAACGATCGAATCAATATATCCTTCATCAATACAATTCGGGGCCAACCAAGCCAATTCAAGCGAAACACGTATCCAATCAGCTTACCAACAAACTCATTACCAAGAAGCCTGAAGCTGCTCCTCCCACTACTATAACTTATGCCGGAGCCGTACGATACAGTGCCTGACACCAAATCAATACCGAAATCCACAATCTCGCCCGGCGACATGTCCGTCCAGAAGGAACGCATCTGTAAAAAGTCCCTCAATACCGGAACTGAATCAATGGTAGAAAACTCTATACTGAAATCCATCACAAAGGCCCAATTAAGGAAAGAAATCCTTCCCAGCCGTCCGCTGGTCTTTGGAACGCAACCATTCTGCTAGAACATAGTCCGATGCACCTCGCTATGCAACCTGTGGCATTTTATGACATAACCCATAGCACAATAGTCTAGAATAACCAAACACTGAGACAATAAGTCTACACCCCGATATCATGTTTACAATCTAATATACCAAGCAAAGAGAGATCCACTCGGGTCTCCAAATCCCAATAGCCACTAACAGTACCAATACACACGATCCATAACCGCTGCGCAGTCCGAACCTGAGAACTCCTAGTCTCCAACTCCATATAGCACACGAATCACTGTACCTGATCCCAAATTCCGCAGTATAAATACATATCACACCTCGAGTACCCAATCATTCCACCAAAGATATTCTAAAATTCCCCGCCATCAAACAAACTCAGATATCAGCAGTCGATCTAGCAATAAAGTGCTGCAATATTACCGAAGCATCATCAGTCTAATCACATTACCCTTCTTTCGAGACATACACTCTCGTCAAATCACTTCCAATTAGCAGTACCATTTCCTTGATTACTTGAGGCTACCCGTCGCCTAAGAATTTTATGAACTTCTTTTCAGAACTGAACCGTAACTCATCTAGCCAAGATCTTCTGTCAATCCTATCTAGAAGAAGAATCATTACATATTCCATGCTTCACTTACCCTTAGAAAATATATACATCTCCGAACCATGGCAAAACTCAACAAGAACTTTCTCCCAATTCCATCTATCAAATTTCCTTTCTGATTCATCATCAACTTGATGTTTCTCCTTCGCTGTAGCGTCACAATGCCTCAATCCAGGACTACGACACGAGACTCGAACATAAGACCACACTGTCTAAGACCCATTAGCCACCGAATACTATCTCAGCTATTCACAGAAATACCACCTTCCAGAATACTTCACTTTGAAGAACTTCCTGCGAACCCAAATTCGCTGCCATTACTTTCCAGATGCCGATACATAGAATCCCATAATTAACACGAAATACCACAAGTCTTGATATTTTATAATGAAAACACAGTCTCCAACTACGTACACAACCTTACGACACCTGATCATCACATGTAGAACCTTGAACACATTAGAACCATTTTCGAGAGTCATTCACTCTATTCAACTTGCATTTAGCCTGCTCCGCTAACAAAACCACCTGTGCCTCATTGGCACTTTGACTCCGCAGGATACGACCTCGTCTCAATACAAACAAGCATCTTCTTTCTTTATACATTGGGCATTCTTTACCAGCAACAGCTCAAGACATCCTATTATTTTCACAAATCTACGAAGTATCATATAACCTTTATCCCAATTTTCCCTTCACATGTGCCATCATCGACTCAATTTCTGCAACCAGAATTAATCCGCCAACCTACCTCGAAATGGAACCAACACAGCTCCTACCCGTGCAATCAGCTAATCAAGTAACCTCCCCAACTTGGACCGAAGCCATATATCAGGACACATTCAATAGCCCATAATACTTTTACTCTAATGATGCCACAATACCATAGTGAGATTAAACTCAAATCATTTACAAGTTTGTGAAAATACAGATCATCTAGTACTGTAATCCTCTACAAATCTCGCATTCATCCCCACATCAGTTGAGTCCACTCCCTTGAGTGACCCGAACTTATCAAATTTCAACACGTACTCTTCAATTACACATGAGATCTTTTACCAATATACATAACACTCTGCAGGAGATAAACCACCTGCTTCGCCTCAGTTTAGTATTTCAGCACACCTTCCACCATCATACACATAACACAGCCATTTGGTCTTCCTGAGTCTGAACTCATACCGTCACATGTATTGCACTATACCTTCTAACTAGGAGACACGAAAATATTCTCCACGCGCCCATATTCGGGCTACACATCAAATCACAATAGGAAACGAATCACTTAACAGTTCATCTATTATCCAGCAGACTTCTTCGTCACTACCAAGTCATATAATTACATCTCGTAGTACTAACATAATCATCATATGAATACCAAACTGCCATTCCGGCTAATAGGGACAATACTGAACATATAAGTTCCAAAACACTTGCTAACACGATCAGCACCTCAGTGCTCAAGCCATAGGCAAGATCCTTCCTCAAGTCCTCCAAATTAGCCCAACATACTCACGAAGATCACATCTCGCCCCTCGATCGGGGAAATCACAAACCATCAAGGCACATATAATATAAGCGCTCATGTGCGCATACAGACGTGAGGAAGGAATTTCAAAAGTTATATCTCAGGAGGAATCAAGTATGCACGATAAGAATTCCAAGAATGGGAAGTTTTCCTAAAGGTTCTGCAACCTCTCGAGGATAAATACAGATGTCTTCGTACCGATCCACGAGACTCTACTAAACCTGCTCATGACTCGTGAGACCTAGTAACCTAGGCTTTGATACCAACTTGTCACGACCCAATTTCCTTACCCGCTCATGATGGTGCCTCTCGTGAAGACAAGTCCAGCCAACAGAACAACAATGCTTCATTTGACAGTTAATAAACATAAATAAATGAATAATATGACTTAATGGCATTTATAACTAATATTTACCACCCAACACAACCCGACCGAGGAGTCACAAGTCACGAGCATCTAAAGAAAACCTGGACACAACTACAGGGCTAATAATATACAAAAATAAATTTTGGAATTCTAAAGGAAACGTCCAGTACCGCGAACGTTGGCGGTCACCTTGCTCAGCTTCAATAGTCTTACCTTCAATCAGCTAGTAACCCGCTACCGGGTGAACAATACCTGCAACTGCACGCGAGGTGCAGGGAGTAAAGTGAGTACTCCAACTCAGTGAGTAATAAGAGTAAATAATAACTTAGCGGCAAGAAATCACGTAAGAGCACTCCATCATGCAATATGGGGCATTACAACTCTTTGAGAAAACAGTAAATCCGTGAAAATTCTTTAGAAAATATCTGGCCCGGTTCAAAACCTCTTTTGAAAATATCCTTTTCCCAACAGTCCAGCAAATGAATGCATAATCAGATAGTTCAAGTCCATACATAAGTCAGCCCCTCGGGCGCAGCAATCCATTAACAAATAACACCAGGGTATTTGGTAACAATGCAAGAAATAGCATAGATGCCAATGATAAGAGAGTGCTGAATGTCATGCCACGTAGTACAAACAGGAACAAATGCATGAATATAATGCAATGGACATGACCGTTGTGGCACGCAGCCCGATCCATTTGGGTACCCGCGCTCACTGTGGGGGTTCAGACTCCGGAGGGGCTCCTATAGCCCAAGCGCAATATCAATATCACACCACTGCGGGACGTAAACCGATCCATCCTCAGTCTAGAAATGCACACATAACACTGCTGCAACGCGCAACTCGATCCATGCTCAGTCCAGAAATGCACATATAAACCCCTTGGGCAATGGTAAAATAGCAGTTCTCAGCTCAAAACATCAGTAAAATATTATTTAAGTTTTCAAATATTAGAAAGATGGCTGAGTTTGCAAAACAATATTTAAGACCTTGGACCGATATCAAATGATATGCAAAGTAATGCAAAAATAATGATATCAATCTCTGAAGGATTCAAATAATCGGCACGAAGCCCAAAACATGGCAATCAGCCCAAATCATGATAGCATCAAGTAGGTTTCAGTCAATCACGCAATAAAATCAACCACCGGGACGGACCAAGTCACAATCCCCAACGGTTCTCTACCCCACGCTCATACCTGGCGTGCAAGTCACCACAATACAACACTATGATGTGCAAATCCGAGGTTTCAAACCCTCAGGATATCATTTACAAGTATTACTCACCTCGAACCGGTGAAATCTCTAGCTCGCGATGCCTTTGCCCCTCGAATCGGCCTCCACGTGCGTCGAATCTAGCCAAAATCAGAGTGAATACATCACACTATGCAAAAGGAAAAATACCCAATAAAAATCAATCAAAATATAGCAGAAATCTCGAAAGTAGCAAAACTCGAGCCCCGGGTCCACTTCTCAAAAAATTACAAAACTCACATTACCGTATTCCTCGTCTCGCTACGAGTCCGTGCATATCAAATTCACCAAAATCGGAGTTCAAATGCCCTTTCAAAACCCAAATTTTTATTTCAAAACCCAAGCCCTAGTTCTTCAAATTTTCACCCAATTTTCCAAGAATTAAAGGTTGATTCTTCAATAAAATAGCGTTTCTAGGTCACAAGACTTACCTCCAATTGATTCCCGACAAAACTCTCTTCAATTTCTACCAAAAAGCTCTTGAGGTGGTTCAAAAATGGAGGAAATAATGAATGGGTCGCGGATGAAATAACATAATAAACCCTTCTGCCCAGCTAACTTTTCTTCTATGGGAAGGCGAGGTCCCTCTCACGTTCGCGATGCAGAAAATTTCACTGGCCAATATTAATCTTCGCGAATGCGGTGACTTACCCGTGAGCACGATGCTTGGGCCCCTGAACCTATGCGAACGCAACCCTTTGAGCGCGAAGGCGTTGAACACCTGAGCTGGGCCCTCTTCTTCTACTACGCGAATGCGTGCCCAGCACCGTGAACACGAAGTACCAGGTCCTCAACTTACGCAAATGCATGTCCCTAACGCGAACACGAAGAACACTATCCAGACCTCCCAACTTTACTCTACGCGTTCGCGACACACCCTACACGAACGCGAAGAAGGAATCTTCTGCAATTACAGAGCTAAAAAACCAGCAATTCCAAAAATCCAAAAATGATCCGTTTGATCACCTGAAATCACCCCGAGGCCCCCCCCCCCCGGACCTCAACCAAAGGCACCAACATATCCCAAAACATCACACGAACTTGTTCCAATCATCAAAACACCTCAAACAATACTAAGATTATCAATTCACATCGGATTCAAGCCTAAGTTCTTCAAGAACTTCTTAAATGCACTTTCAATCAAAAACCTGACCAAACAACGTCTGAATGACCTAAAAATTTGCACACATATCCAAAATCACCTAACGAAGCTACATAAACTATCGAAATTCCATTACGACCCCCAGATAAAAATCTCACCTACCAACCGGCATTTGCCAGAATACTAACTTAGCCAATTCAAGCCTAATTCTACGCCGGGCCTCCAAAATCAATTTCGATCGCACTCCTAAGTCACAAATCATCCCTCGAAGCTAAACCGAAATGCCGGAAATCACATCCGAGCCTTCTAACTCATAAGTCAATGTCCGGTTGACTTTTTCAACTTAAGCCTTCCTTAAATAGACTAAATGTCTCATTTTCCACCAAAACCAAACCAATTCGACTCTAACTCGCAAAATGCCGATAATGAAATATGAAGAAGAAATAAATGAGTAAAATGGGGCGGTAATACCTGAGACGACGGGTTGGGTCGTCACATCTGACCGGCCTTGTCTTCACGAGAGGTGCCATCATGACCGGAGCGGTGTTTGGGTCATAACAATGCTGAATCCTATACAAAAATACCTATTACGGCTAAACTACCCCTATGAGCACGTGATTTTTGCCCTAAGCAAATTATTCCAAAAGTTTCAAATAAAATAATTTTTACAATTTTTTTGTGAATTTTGTGTTGATTGGTAGCATGTCAATTCATATAAAATACAAAAAAAATGCATCTGCATTTACAAATTAATTTCATATGTTAATATTAATTAGGGATTAATTTGTTTTAGAAGAGGATATGAAGAAAATGCCAAAAATAGTTCACTTTAGCATTATTATTATGAAATTATCGCAAAATAGTTATTAAATAAATTTCATGCATTAATTAGTCTTAGTTTATTTGTTAGTTTAATTTTGCATATTTGTAGAAATCAGAAAAAATAAATAAAATATAAAAATACAAAAAATAAAAACAAAACAAAAATTGAATAAAGAAAATTAAAAAATACAATAAAGAAAACAAATGGAACAAGTAAGGGGCTGCCCAGTTTGGGCCAGTTTTGATTTAAAAAGCACAGCCCAAAAACAAAACCCCTCCCAGGCCAGCCCACCCGGTCCAACTCATGCCCCTGAGACCTTCAAAACGACGAAGTATGAAGGTGATACTACGTCGTTTTGAGTAAACAATTAATGAATTAATCCTAGCCCTCCATTGATTCCAATCTAACGGTCACAACTCATCCTCAGAATTTTAATAAAAATGTCTAAATATTAATCATAACCCTAAAAACATACTCTCCTTCCTCGTATCTCTGTATCTCTGCCAGCTCTGCCCAGCTTCGCCGCCAGACATCGCCCACGGCGGCGGCCAGCGTCCGATCAACCCTAAAATCACACCACGAACTCACCTCCCCTTCCTCTTTCCATCCCTGCCAGTGGTTTCCTTCGAATCTTGCCGGAAAGCTTTGAATATCAAATCGAAGTTTTCCGGCCAAGACTCAAAGTATGCCAAACGACCCCCAAATAACACCATAATCCCACCTTGGCATCCCCTACACGAATTCCATAGTCACTTGGCTCGAATGTGACTGGAATGGCTCAAATATTAAATTTAAATTTTCCGGCCAAGAACTCAAACTTAAATCTTTATGATTTTTTACCATAATATCCTTAACCACGTGTTTTTTTATGAAAACACATGGTTGGGGATGTTACGGGTCAAGAATATCGAAAGATTTTTTCAAAAAATGGCTGGCCAGAGTTTTCGTAACATCAGTAAGATTCCTTTCAATTTGTTCTGATCCATACTTGTTCTTACTTTGTTTTGGATTAAATCTCGTCTTTTTTTTTTTTTACCAGAATTGGTTTTAATTAGGTTTAGTTTTAGTTTGATTTTGTTTTGTGGCATTTGTTCACTTTAGTTTAATTTTTGCTAGAATTATCTTGTTACAATTTTATGAGCTTAATTCATGGTTATTAGTTTATGATTCTAGTTTTGATTCTGTTTTCAATAAGTAGCTGTGTGATTCAGTAATTACTTTGTGTCATTAGTCGATTATTTCTTTGTTATTGTTAATTAAAGAATTTGGATTAGTATTAACTAGAATTAATCCTGTTCTTAGCTAACTAGTTGTAGTTTACTGTTTCCAGATTAATTGCTGTTTTATTATTGATCTTATTTGGATTTGTTTGATTAGATTAAAGCAATAGTTTGATATTTTGATTAGTTGTTCCTTAATTCAGGAAATTGTTAAGCTTAGATAATTTGGATATAGATGATTGAGGTTAGATAACCATAATTATTAACTAGGGAAAAAGGGTTGTGGTTGTGTAATAATTTCAGGGAACCTTAGGGGTAATTTTGGCATAGGAAAATGGCAAGTTTATTAAAAATGGTAAATTCTGAGATGAAGTAGGGGTAGTATAGGAATTGTAGGGGTATAGAACATTCTAGAATAGGACTTTAGTGTAGAATTCAATAAATTTAGGGTAGTAACTTGAGGAACAAGTAAAAAAATAAAGGGTTGAATATAAGAAATCTGAAAATTAGAAAATGGAAAAAAGTGTGAATATCTTCTAGAACATTCTGCCCTATTTGTGTCTATAAAAAGGTATCCCAATGCCTTAATTCACAAGTTTAGAGACCCCTGGAAAATCAGAAAGTTTGGAACCTCTAAAAATTCCCCAAAATACTCCTCAAGCTCACAGATCTAAAAATTCAAATTTCAGATCCAAATTCCTTTAGATTTTAGCTTTCATCAAAAGAAAAACCAAAAAAAAACAATAGAAAACTTTCAAAATCAAAAACACTACTGTTTCATTAGAATTTTAGGTGAGTTTTAACTTTTAGCTATTGATTTTATAGTTTACTAGTTCAGTTTCTGATTGCCCTGGCTTTAGAGGTCTTCTGGTTTGGTTTCATTTGGTTTTTACTCTCAATTGAGTTATTCTGGGGTCAGCTCTTGGTTGCTGTATTTTTTTGAAGTATTCTGGTGCATTTTCAAGCATATCTGGGTGTATTCAAGTGTTTGTGGTCAATTTCCTAATTCTGTATTGCTGAAAATCTTCCTGAGCTGTTTCGATTGGTATTCATTTTCAAATCTGAGTGGCTGATGTGGTGCTATTTCGAGTGGATCGATTAGTCATGTTTGAGTTAAACACTTTGAGCCATTGATTCTGTTTTTCTGGGCTAGTTTGAGTATCAAGCTGCTGCTGTTTGATAACTACTTTAGCTGACTTCCTATTCTTAATTTTGCTCTATTTCCAGGTACACGATTTGAATTACATGATGTAGTGTATGATTTTATGGAGTCGGAATGGAATCATCTGCTGAACCTGCATGTCTTCTGTATTTAGCTATAGTTTAATTCGATTAATTTATGTTTAGTTGATTGAATTTAGTAATTAAATCAGACTGAATGGACTATGCCTATTTGGATATATAATACGTGAAGCGTAATTTGGATAGTCATTACTGTTAGCGAACTCTTTTGATTTAGTTTGAGAGTTTATAACGTTGAGTTGAGCTGCTGTTGAATAAAAAATTGAAGTGATTGGGCTTACACATTTAATTTGGTCATCTTAGATTAACACCGCATCCTATAGAACTGAAGCATGATAATTTGAATTAGCTGTTGTAAAGTTGAATTTTCTAAAGTTGAATTCACTAGGATAAATAAATTGAAATAAGCTTTGTAATTCCTTGTGTAATTATTCAGATTGACCGTTATGTTTGGTTTAACAAATTAGGCTTAACAGCCTCTTTTCTTTTTTTAGAAGTGTTTTGCTAGTTTAGCCCAGGTCCAGCTCTAATAACCATGTACGTTTGGGCCTGGGCTGAAGTCTGTGACTGGCCAAGTTTTTACATCAGGCATGAATGTAAATTCCATGCGTTGGACTTATTTTGAGAGTCCAATGGTTGAGCCGTGAAACAGAAGCCTCACTTGGTCCAATATCAAACTAATTAGGCTTCTTTCTTTTTTAGAAACAATTACATAGAAAATTGTAGTCTACTTTAGGTTGACCTTTAAAAAATGAGACGAGCCTCGCCAAATCAAATACACAATTACGGGGCCCTCAATAATTGCTTAAATATAATACTTAGAATTTCGGGACGGGCCGTTTAGCAAATTTCACGGTCTTCCCAAAAGATAATAAACATGTAGTCACTCTAGGCGCGTATTTTAATAATATTACCTTCCCAAATACGGGTGCACATTTATGTGACCCAAATCCTAATCTCAACGAAGTCGAAATGTGTTAAAAGCCACGGGCGTACTGGTGCGGCATGGTTCGAGATACATTTTCACGGCGTTGTAATTCTTGTAAAATACATAATAAATATAATAAAAGCAGATTATTAATAAAAGGCACATAAAAATAGAACATGTATTGAAATCAGATAAAAATCAAATACAACAGTTGAGCGACCGTGCTAGAACAACGGAATCCGGGAATGCCTAACACCTTCTCTCGGGTTAACAGAATTCCTTATCCGGATTTCTGGTTTGCGGACTGTTAACAGAGTCATATTTTTCCTCGTTCGGGATTCAACCGGTGACTTGGGACACCATTAATCTCTCAAGTGGCGACTCTAAATATTAATAATAAATCTCATTCCGATTGTCCTTTAAGTGGAAAAACTCCTTTTATTACGCCCTTCGCGGGTTGTAGTAAGCGAAGAAAGGAGGTGTGACAGCTCTGGTGACTTTGCTGGGGATACAAACCCAGAACTTCGGTTCCGGGTTCAGAATTCGAGCTCAGAATAATTGTTGTATTTTTTTATATCTGATTTCCCTACATGTTCATGATTAATGTGCTAAATATTTACCGCTTTAATATTATTTGAATTGTATATAAACTGTGCCGAAAACCTTTCTCTTCTCAACTCCAGGGATGTGTTTACTGGTTGAGACTCCCTATTCTGTTAGTGTCAATACCCTGAAATAAGAAAGAGGCCGGACAAGTTACTAAGCCGGATGGCCTTTTGGTTCCCGGTACGTAGCCCCCTCCTCGACTCGAGTTGTCCGCTCGGGTACACAGTCTATAACATATAACCAGGTTTTAAACTTAGAATAGGGATGTTTATTTGCATCATGTCTGACTTAGGGGACTCAACACAGGGGTTGGGTCCGTCTAGGACAGGTAACCAAATATGAAAAGACCACCATGATACATTTTTACGTGTTGCATTTATTTATCTCGGGCCTGCGTGCTGACCGGTTTAAAAAAAAATTGTAAAATTGAGAAAAAGAGAAAAATAATAATTGTAGTTTTAAGAAAAAACGATACCTAAATACTGTCGAAACTCTGCTAAAATTTTATAAAAAAAGGGGTTGAAAAATAGAAATGTTTTGATTTTTTTAATAATTCATTTTACTAAAGCAAAGAAAAAAAAATATAAAAGAGTTTTTATTTTGGGTTATTGAAAATAAATAAATAAAAAAACCATTATTTTGTTTTGTTTTCAAAAACTAAAAAATATATAGTTTGAAAATGAAAATTTTGTTATTTGATTTTTGCCAAAAATAGAAATGAAAAAAATGGTCTGTTTTAATGTAGTCGCCCGAACTACGCTGGTTTGATTCTCACCACGCGTGGGATACGTAGGCAACCCTCATAGGGTCCAACCACCCCTTTTGCAAAAATAGCCAAAAAATGTCAAATTTTAAATTTCATCATAAATAAGTCGGGTGATGCCATTCTTGTTCAAAAATAAGTCGAATGTCCCTCGAAAGGACGCCGGAAGGCCATTTTTGCAAGAATAACCATCCTGAGTCAATTTTAAATAATTTGCGGGCACAGCCTTAAAATCTTCCTTTCGGAAGTGTTGAAAGGTCGTATCCGTGAAAGTCAAGTTTGGAGATTTAAAAACTTTACAAAAATAGCCACTTTGTCAAATAAGCCATTATATGGCCGCTTTTTGCTAAAATAGCCACAATTGGCATTAAAATTTTCTCAGTCTTGTGCTGGCCTGTGGCGATGCCGAGTAATGCCTCACGGGCCCCACGATGAGAAATTTTGATGTGTTTTTAATCATTAAGCATGTAGCTTTTTAAAATGAAATTTTTTGCAAAAATAGCCACTTATGTCAAAATAAGCCATTACATGACCAATTTCGTAAAAATAGCCACAATTGACATTAAAACCTTCTTAGTCTTGTGTTGGCCTGTGGCGATACTGAGTGATGCCCCATGGGCCCTAGGATGAGAAATTTTCGAGTTTATTTTATTAAATAAAATTTTGCAAAAAAATAGCTACTTTGTCAAAATAAGCCATTACATGGCCAATTTCGTAAAATTAGCCACAATTGGCATTGAAACATTCTCAATCTTATGTTGGCCTGTGGTGATGCCGAGTGATGCCCCATGGGCCCCAAGATGTGAAGTTTTGATGTACTCGGGATCTAGTGTTAAACATCGAATTTGTAGTTGGAGTCTGCTTCTGTAGTTTCCCTTCAAAGAAAACAAATTTGAAAATCCAAATAAATATCTCTTTTGCATTAATTTGCCAGAACTACGCTCGGTCTGATTCATGCGGGGTCATGATACGTAGGCAATCCACATAGGATTCGACCATAACCAAACGAAAAAGAAAAAAAAGAAAAACTACAAAAAAGCAAAAAGAAAAGAAAATAGCAGAAAAACAAGAAAAGAAAGAAAAATCAGTAAGCTAAATACCTTAACGCTAACATGGTGGTTTCATGTTGTTATGCCAGAAAGGTAGTTGGTTTGTGGTTTACAAAGTGGTAATTCTTCTCGACAACAAAAGGCAATGGCAAACAACAATAGAATTGATGTTGTTGGTACTGGTACCCGACAACATGTGGATGAACGGGATAATGGGTTAAGTGAAGAAGTACGGATATTGAGACAACACATGGCAGATATGTATCAAGCCTGGATGACTGGAAAGGCACCACCCCCACCACCACCAATGTCTTCTGTCGTATCCACTACCCCCGATAATGAATACAGGAAAAGCCCTCGGGGTGAGCTTCATACTGGAGGTGAAAAGGTCACAGGAAAAGTAGGGCAAGATGAAATAGCCATGAAGCCGAAAGAACCATCCTTAAAGAACATACAAGGCATGGGAGACTATGGTAACATGTCTTACAAAGAATCGTCTATGTCCCTAGACATTCGCTTGCCCGCGGGGTTCAAAGTGCCAAAATTTAACTTGTACGATGGGATTGGAGATCCGGTAACTCACTTGAGGGTCTATTGCGATAAAATGAGAAGTGTTAGGGAAAAAGATGATTTGTTATTGACATACTTCAGTAAGAGCTTGACTGGGGAAGCTTTAGAATGGTATAATTGTCACGATATTGGCAAATGGCCTACATTAGGTGACATGGCTCAAGATTTTGTGCTACATTTTCGGTACAATAAAGACATTACCCCAAATTGCTCCTCTCTATCTCAGATTGAAAAGAAACCCAAGGAGAGCTTTAGGGATTTATGGCTCAAGTGGAATGAGCAGGTTGCTCGGGATGATCCTGTCATTGATAGAAAAAATGTTGCTGAGTCCCATCCACAACAAGGTCCGATAATTGTTCTTGCTAAACCTGTTCAACCTCAAAACCAACCCCAAACTAATCCCACGAACAACACCCGATCTTTTGTCCAACCATCCGGTTATAGCCTCCGCCAACGACAAGGTCCGGTGGTCGTTCTTGCTAAATGATCCCAACCACAATACCGACCCTGTGAACGTCCCCAAAGGCCACCCCATCTACTAAGTAACACCCGGCCATTTGCCCCGCTACCAAGTCACTCCCAGAAGAAGGCACCAATAGCCCGAAACTCTCGTGTGCAGCACTTTCAAGAACTCAATAATACTGGAAAATTGAGGCATGGAGAGAAACAAAGGCAAAGGGATAATTTTACGCCCATTGGCGAATCCTACGCAAGCTTGTTCGAAAAGTTAAAACGAGTTGGTCTGATTAAGCCACTCCTTGGATATACTCCAGACCCAAAGGCGAAAGGCTTTGACCCTACTATTCTATGCATGTATCACTCTAATGTCCAGGGGCATAGCATTGAAGACTGTCGTTCTTTTAAAAGGGAAATAGAAAGAATGATCCGAGAAGGGGTAATTGTGGTCAGTAACAATGGCAAGGAGCCTGCGATTTAT
>MU737504.1:1937-16046 GCA_026770625.1 Nicotiana glauca | reverse complement strand
AATCGACCCCGATACCACTATTGGGTTTTAAGTAGTCGCGCCCACTCTTTCTTAGGATTGAGTTTGCACCGATCATCAGGTGGTACACACAGATGAAGATCTCAGTGTTTATGCGGTCGAGGTTAGCACTGATGGCCAATTTCATGAAGAGACCGTTCGTTACATATGGAGTGAATGCCAGTATTTGACGGCAAACAATCGGGTGCGTGACCTATCCGGAGGTGAAGTCTCACCAGCCTACCTTGCCTGGTACAGAAGGAAGAACATTGTTAGAGACTCCCCAGAACGGCCAACCAAAAGGCCGCACATACAGGAGTTTGTGGAGGCATCACAAGAACCGCGACTTTGGCTGGATAAAGAACGCGAATATAGGGCCCACGTAAGGACATTGGAAAAATAGGTCCAGGATCTCCGGTTTGAAAGCAGTTTGCAGGCCGCCACCGACGAAGGGGATAAAAAGAAATTGGCCCAGGAAAATGAAGCCTTGAAAACCCAAATCCGACAGATAAGAATGGATGCCGACAGACACCCAAGGAGTCGGTCTGATGAGGAGTTGATAAATGAGTTAAAAGGGCAACTCATCGAATGCCAGGAGGGTTTGGAAGAATCTAAAGCTTAGATGACAAGGATCAAGGCCAGATGTGCAAGAGGTACAGAAGCGAGAGCAAAGCATATGCGGCAAATAAAGAGGGACTACGAAGGGAGCATCGCCATATTGAGAGAAACAATATCCACTCTCAAAGAGCGGGTCTTCAGACAAGCCAGAGACTTCAAAACAGAGAGGAAACGACGTTATGGCCTAATGACGTGGATGGAGGAACAAATGAACGAGTTTCAAGATCAAATCCTCCATAACTCTCGAATGCTGGGGACACGGAACCAGCAGATAGAGCGGTTGCTTCGGGAAAAAGACGGGATCAGGGAAAGAATCGAAGATATCGGGCACTAAATCACCAGGAAGTGCCTAGCATGTGAGGATATGACCCGTACCACCTTCTTTGCTGCGATAATGATTTATGTCCACCGGATCATGGAAGAATTGAAAGGGTTGTAAAGGGATCTCACGTCAAGGCCCGTGGCAAGGCCGAATGATGCCTCACGGGCCACAGGAAAATTTAAAGCATTGATGTATTTGTAATCTTTTTAAATTTGGTGAGTCTGTCAGTCGGTTCTTTAAGTTTTGTTTTGTTCTTCTTTAATGTTTGTAAACTTTGTTCAAGTGGTTTAATAAAAGCAGTTGTTTGTGTGGAAAATATTTTACCACGTATTTCACATGTCCAGAACTATGCTCGGTCTGATTCATGTAGGGTCATGATACGTAGGCAATCCACATAAGATTCGACCACCTTAAAACAAGAAAAAAAAAAAAGAAAAGAAGGAAAATGAGAGTAAAAGAAAATTGAGAGGCGCCAAAAGAGGGGCACAACTATTAAAGGCCGGAATGACGCATGCAATCGAAACGAATGTCATGATAGAAATGGTTAAACTGCCTAGGTGCATTGCATCTCAACGTGCGATGACCTATTTGTTAAACTCTGAAAACTAACAAGTTTGTTGATTTTCCAGAAACTTCAAGTAGTTAGTTTACTTAGAGCGTACTGGCACAACACCACTATCAGACCAGATCTAAGGGACCGATACCGGAAATAATGTCTAGCCCTGATAGAGAAGGAAACCTTGAGGTAGAAGAGGTAGATGGACAAGCAATGAAAGGTGAGGTGTACAAATTGAAACAGCAGATGGCCGAGATGTACCAAGCTTGGACAAGCGGTCAGCCGGCACCACCCTATCCTGCTAACCCCACTTTTCTCCCGACACTCGCCCAATCTTCGGAACGGCTTGTTTCGGACTCATCACTCAACTTTCCTACATATCAACAGCACCAGACAACCGCCTCCCGGACACCCCAAATGCCAAAAACAAACCCATACCCTCCACCACCAATTACCCCTGTTTTCGTGGCACCTCCGCCGGTCACACTTCACAGGTCTTCCAGCGAGCCTGTGTTTAAAACTCAGGATCATCATATTATCCTCCTGAACCCAACTTCAAAGCATCTGAACCTTACCCGTTCCCTCTTCATCCTGATAACCCAGAAGCACCCGAAAAATAGAACAAGAATCCCGAGCAGGAAGAAATGGCTCAGAAAGTAAAGAGCCTAGAGCAATCTTTCCGAAATATGCAAGGTTTGGGTGGCCAAGTCAGCGTGGCGTATAAGGATTTATGCCTGTTTCCAGATGTTCAGCTGCCAGCCGGGTTCAAGATGCCTAAGTTCGATCTGTATGACGGACATGGTGATCCAGTGGCACATTTGCGAGGATTTTGCAGTAAGATGAGAGAGGCGGGCGGAAAAGATGAATTGCTAATGACATATTTCAGCCAGAGTTTGAGCGGGTTTGCATTGGAGTGGTACACATGCCAAGACCATGGTAGATGGTACACCTGGGATGACTTGGCGCAAGCATTCGCCGGCCACTTCCAGTACAATCTACAAATCATTCCAGATCGCTTATCATTGATAAAATTGGAGAAGAAACCTGGGGAGAGTTTCAGGGAGTACGGGTTCCGTTGGAGAGAACAAGCTGCAAGGGTCGATCCCCCAATGAAGGAAGGAGAGATGGTCGATTACTTTCTGCAAGCCTTGGAGCCAACTTACTTTGGTCACTTGGTGACAACGATTGGCAAATCGTTTAATGAGGTTGTGAAAATGGGTGGTATGATCGAAGAGGGACTCAAGTCCAATAAAATAATGAGTTACTCGGCAATCAAAGCCACCACTCAAGCTATCTAGAGCGGCACATGAGGTGTGCTTGGGAAAAAGAAGAAACAAGAAGTTACGACAGTCGAAGCAGGCAATTGGTCCAGATCTAGAGGTCCTTCACCCTACTACCAGCCCAGACCCCACCGCCCGAGCTACCTATACACCCCATATAGCCCTCCACAACCCTACTACCCAGAGCTATGTTTTCCGTCCATCACGCCTAGACATATACCCAACCACCGGTTCACCAGCAATGGCATGCACCGGCTCCCCAAAATACATACCTACCCTACATATCCACCCCCAAGGCCTACAAAAATCCTCCAGGGTCGGGTTTCCGTGGGAATCAAGCTTTCAGGAATGAGAGGATACAGAAGCAGAAAACATTTACTCCGCTGGGAGAATCCTATACTACTCTCTTCCACAAATTGAGGAAGTTAGGCCTATTGAATCCTATTGAGCCCAAAATGCCAGATCCCCTCCCCAAAAATCTGGACCAGTCAGTAAGGTGCGAATATTGTTCAGGGATCCCCGAACATGATATCGAGAAATGCTGGAAGTTGAAGACTGCAGTGCAAGACCTTATTGATACCAACAAGATCGAGGTTCAGGCTCCAGAAGCTCCAAACATCAATCAGAATCCGCTGCCAATGCACCATGAGACCCACATGATCGAACTAGTGCACAAGGGAGGGGAGTTTAAGAAGCCGTCGCAAATAGTGATGATGATCCGGGCCAGTGAAGCTAGTCCTGAAGAAAATAAGACCAAAGAGAAGGCAGTGGTACAGCTGGAAAGTGTAGACACCAAGCCGGTTTTGGTAATGGGGAAAGGGTCGTCTATTGCTACAAAGAAAGCAGAGCCAGTCAAGGTAGTGATTCAGGGGGTGCCAAGCACACCCGTGGTGGTAAAAGGGGCTCACATAGAACTAGTTATCATCAAACCGGTAATACAGTTTCCAATAATCAATGAAAACGCCGTGTCGTGGAGCTACAATCAAGTAACGGTGATGTATAAGGGGAAAGAGGTTATGGAAGAAGTATGTGAAACCCAAGGTCTAAGTCGTTCGGGAAGGTGTTTTTTCCCGCAGAATTGAGAAGGGCCAATCCAGCGGCAATAAAAAAACCAGTAACGGAGGAGGAGGCGGAGGAGTTTTTGAAAAAGATGAAGGCACAAGATTACTCCATTGTGGAGCAGCTGAGGAAAACCCCGGCACAAATCTCATTGCTATCATTACTAATCCATTCAGACGAGCACCGCCAGGCGTTGATGAAAATTCTGAATGAAGCCCATGTACCGGATAAGATCTCTATGAACCATCTAGAGAAAATAGCAAACAAGATTTTTGAGGTGAACCAGGTGACATTTTCTGATGATGAGTTGCCCATGGAAGGTATAGAACATAATAGAGCTCTCTATCTGACCGTGAAGTATGAAGACTCGCTAGTCACTCGAGTATTGATTGATAATGCGTCCAATGCCAATATTTGCCCGTTGTCCACCTTGAACAAGCTGAAGGTTGATAACGACAAAATTTACAAGAACAACATTTGCGTTCGAGGGTTTGATGGTGGTGGTACAAACACAGTGGGTAACATCATACTTGAATTGAAAATTGGCCCAGTCGAGTTCACCATGGAGTTTCAGGTGTTAGACGTCGCAGTGTTGTATAATCTTCTGTTGGGACGACCATGGATTCATGCTTCCAAAGCAGTGCCTTCTACATTACATCAGATGGTCAAGTTCGAGTGGGATAGACAAGAGATCGTAGTGCATGGGGAAGACAACACATGCGCCGTAAGTGATGCCATCATACCCTTCATAGAGACCGATGATGATAAGGGGCCGTGGGTATACCAGGTTTTCGATACGGTTTCAGTAGACAAAGTTCCTGAGGGTGAAAATATTCCACTTCCCCAAATAGCGGCTGCAACTGTCATGGTGGCCTCAGAGATATTAAAGAACGGGTCTGTGCCAGGCAAAGGTTTGGGGGTTGATCTTCAGGGTATTATTCAACCGGTTTCTTGGCCCAAGAATCTGGATACATTTGGGCTGGTGTTCAAGCCCACAGCGGCAGATGTGCAAGGGGCCAAGAAGATGAAGAAAAGGGTATGGGTCCTTCCCAAGCCAATTCCATGCTTGTCCCGATCTTTTGTCAGGCCGGGCATCAAAAGGCAATTGTTGTCCCAGGTTACAGGGCCACTGATTGGAATAAATGGAGATTTAGATGAAGGTTTTGAAAGATTATTCGCCGAAGTCAACATGGTAGAAGCTGGGGAAGGATCCAGCAAGGCAGATGTGCAGTTTGTAGGGCCTAAGGCCAAGGTCAACAATTGGATGGCTACTCCTCTTCCCATGCGGAGGGAGTCTTGGTAGTAGGCTTTGATTTTTCCTTCATGTTTAGCTGGATTATTCCAGGGTTTTAATCTAGTTTTCTTTTATTTTGTACTCGTCAAAAGTGTGAAACCTTGTTATCCCGTACTTCAATCAATGAAAGTTTCTTCTTTACTCTTTATTTTGTTTTAATTTTGTTTTCTTCTTTCTTTTTCTGAACAGTTCTCTTTATACTGGTCTTAATGACATAGCATGCACGACGGATCTTTAACCTAGTCTAAAAATCAATCTAATTCCGAACTGGTAGTGCAAAAGGTAGAATATGATGATGAGTCTGAATACGATGAGGATGAAGCCTTCCCGGAAATTAACATAGAGTTAAGCCAATTTGAAGAGAAAGCCAAGCCCAACTTAAATGACATGGAAGCCATTAATCTGGGGGATGCGGATGACATTCGGGAAACTAAAATAAGCGTCCACATTGAATCGAACATCAAGGAAGAATTAATCAAAGTAATTGTTGAGTTCAAGGATGTTTTTGCATGGTCATACGACGACATGCCGGGTTTGAGCACCGATTTAGTTGTTCACAAGTTACCCACTGACCCGGCATGCCCTCCCGTCAAGCAAAAATTGAGGAAGTTCAAAACAGACATGAGTGTGAAGATTAAGGAAGAAGTAACCAAGAAGTTGAATGCAAAGGTTATTCGGGTCACTCGATATCCTGATTGGTTGGCTAATATGGTGCCAGTGCCGAAGAAAGATGGAAAAATCCGGGTATGTGTCGACTACCGCAATCTGAATAGAGCGATACCAAAGGATAACTTCCCATTACCTAACATCCATATCTTGATCGATAATTGTGCCAAGCGTGAGATCGGGTGTTTTGTGGATTGCTATGCTGGGTATCATCAGATTTTGATGGACGAGGAAGATGCAGAGAAGACGGCTTTCATCACGCCATGGGGAACTTATAGCTATCGTGTAATGCCATTTGGTTTGAAGAATGCTGGAGCAACGTACATGAGGGCAATGACTACTGTGTTTCATGATATGATACACAAAGAGATTGAGGTATACGTGGATGATGTGATTATAAAATCCAAGCGGCAGGCAGACCACGTAGGAGACCTAAGGAAGTTTTTTCAAAGACTTCGAAGGTATGATATTAAGCTCAACCCTGCTAAATGTGCATTTGGTGTTCCATCTGGAAAGCTGTTGGGATTCATAGTCAGTAGGCGAGGCATTGAGTTAGACCCGTCAAAGATCAAATCCATTCAGGAGTTGCCACCTCCAAAGAACAAAACCGAAGTGATGAGTTTGTTGGGAAGGTTGAATTATATCAGCAGGTTTATCGCTCAACTCACCGCGACTTGTGAACCCATTTTTCGGTTACTGAAGAAAGATGCTGCAATAGAATGGACGGAAGAGTGTCAGGAGGCATTTGATCAGATTAAAGGGTATTTATCAAATCCGCCTGTGCTGGTTCCACCCGAGCCAGGAAGGCCGTTGATTCTCTACCTAACGGTCCTGGAGAATTCATTTGCTTGTGTACTGGGGCAACACGACATCACAGAAAGGAAGGAGCAGGCTATCTATTACCTCAGCAAGAAGTTTACGGTTTATGAGGTTAAGTACAGTCAACTTGAGAAGACATGTTGCGCCCTAACTTGGGTGGCACAGAAGTTGAAGCATTATTTGTCATCTTATACTACTTACCTCATATCTCGTCAGGACCCATTGAAGTATATTTTCCAGAAGCCTATGCCCACAGGGAGATTGGCGAAATGGCAAATATTACTCACGGAATTCGACATCATCTATGTGACAATGACGATAATGAAAGCCCAAGCATTGGCCGATCATTTGGCTGAGAATCCGGTTGATGAAGAATATGAGCCATTGAGGACGTATTTTCCTGATGAAGAAGCAATGCATGTCAACGAGTTGGAGTTGAGTGAAGAACCAGGATGGAAGCTTTTCTTTGATGGGGCTGCAAATGCGAAAGGAGTTGGAATAGGAGCGGTACTTATTTCCAAAACAGGGCATCATTATCCTGTTACGGCTCAGCTGCGTTTCTATTGTACCAACAACATGGCTGAGTATGAGGCATGCATTTTGGGCTTGCGGTTAGCTGCGGACATGGATGTCCAAGATGTTTTGGTCTTGGGAGACCTGGACCTCCTGGTATATCAAATTCAAGGTGAATGGGAAACGCGGGATTTGAAGCTCATACCGTATAGACAATGTTTGCACGATCTATGTCAACAGTTTCGATCAGTGGAATTTAGGCACATCCCAAGAGTTCATAATGAAGTTGCCGATGCTTTGGCCACCTTAGCATCGATGTTGCAACATCCGTAAAATTCATGTTGATCCGTTGCACATTCAGGTTCATAATCAGCATGCTTATTGTAACATGATAGAGGAAGAACTAGATGGCGAACCATGGTTTTATGATGTCAAGGAGTACCTCAGGATGGGGATATATCCGGAGCTGGCCACAGGAGATCAAAAGAGGGCCATTCGGCGATTGGCCAATGGATTTTTTCTCAGTGGAGGAGTGTTGTACAAACTGGACTTGGGATTGCTAAGATGCATAGACACTAATCAAGTCGTGACAGTCATGACAGAGGTGCATTCTGGAGTTTGCGGACCACACATGAGCGGATATGTATTGGGGAAAAAGATTCTTCGAGCAGGGTATTACTGGCTCACTATGGAGCGTGATTGTATCAGTTTCGTGCGAAAATGCCATCAGTGTCAGATACACGGAGATCTGATTCATTCTCCACCAACAGAATACACACAATGTCAGCACCATGGCCCTTTGTTACATGAGGAATGGATGTCAGTGGACCTATCGAGCCGGCAGCTTCCAACGGTCATAGGTTCATTCTGGTAACCATCGACTATTTCACCAAGTGGATTGAAGCTAAAACTTTCAAGTCGGTAACCAAGAAGGTAGTGGTGGATTTTGTTCATTCCCATATTATCTGTAGATTTGGGATCCCAAAGGTGATCATCACGGATAATGGTGCTAATCTTAACAACAATTTGATGAAAGAAGTATGTCAACAGTTTAAGATTACACATCGTAATTCCATACCATATCATCCCAAAGCGAATGGAGCGGTTGAGGCAGCCAACAAGAATATAAAGAAGATATTGAGGAAAATGGTAGAAGGGTCTAGACAATGGCATGAAAAGTTACCATTTGCATTATTGGGTTATCGCATTACTATTCGTACTTCAGTAGGTGCAACTCCTTATTTGTTGGTATACGGAACTGAAGCAGTACCGGTAGAAATTAAAATTCCGTCTCTCCGAATTGTCGCTGAGGCTGAGATTGATGACGATGAGTGGGTCAAAGCCCGACTGGAGCAATTGAGCTTGATTAATGAAAAGAGATTTGCAGCAATGTGTCATGGCCAATTGTATCAAAAGAGGAAGGCGAGAGCATACAATAAGAAAGTGCGTCCCAGGATGTTCGAAGTGGGGCAACAAGTGTTGAAACGAGTCCTTCCACACCAGGTCGAAGCAAAGGGCAAGTTCGCCCCGAATTGGCAAGGGCCGTTTATTGTGACCAGAGTGCTGTCCAATGGCACTTTATGCTTGACAGATGTCGAAGGAAGATGTATCGACATGGCTATCAATTCTGATGCAGTCAAGAGATATTATGTATGATTTCTTTGATTGCAATGGTTGTTTGTTTGTTTGTTTTTTTGTACTTGGCATTTATCGGAGAATGAAATGACGGAGGCAATTTATTCTTCTATCCAATCACTTTAACCTTTGTCTCCCCTTTTGTCACGACCCAAATCCCAAACTCGGTCGTGATGGCGCCTCTCATGAAGACAAGGCCAACCAACAAAACAAACGCTTCCTTTTAACAGTTATTTAACATTTATAAAACTAAAACATGATTAGCATAATCAAAAGTGCGGAAAACAACGATAACAACAGGGAACCATCCTGTCACAGCCCCACATCGGGGTGTCACTAGCCATGAGCTACTACAGAGTCCACTAAAGTACTACAAGTTCGGAAATAGGAACAAAGTCTGAAAGTAACATGAGCAACATAAAATAAGGAAGAAGATCTGGTGCCGCGGACGCTAGCAGTCACCTGACTCAGCCATGAGAACAAATCTTCAAACAACTCAAAACCCGCTACCGGGTGGTCAAGTACCTACATCTGCACACGAGGTGCAGGGAGTAAAGTGAGTACTCCAACTCAGTGAGTAATAAAAGTAAATAATAGCTGAAAGCAAGAAATCACGTAAAGCACTCCATCATGCTATATAGAACAATACAGCCCTTTTTGAGAAGAACAATAAAACCGTGAAATCCTTTGGAAAACATCTGGGCTCAGTGAAAACCTCTTTTGAAAATATTCCTTTTCAACAGTTGCGAAAATAATTTCAACAAGTAGGAAATAATCAGAAATCTGCCCCTCGGGCTCAATATCAACCTCTCAGTACAGTATCAGCCCCGCGGGCTCACTCCCAACTCATAAAGTACAACATCAGCCTCTCGGGCTCACTCTCAACTCACAAAGTACAACATCAGCCTCTCGGGCACAACACTCAATTAACAAATAACACCAGGGTATATGGTAAACAGTGCAAGAAATAACATGGATGCCAATGATATGAGTGCTGAATGTCATGACAACATTACAAAATAAGATCAAATGCATGACTACAATGCAATGCATATGACGGTACACTCTAGTACCCGCTGCGGCGTGCAGCCCGCTCTATTTATTTATCGTCGACGGCGCTCGCTGGGGGTGTGTACAGACTCCGGAGGGGCTCCTATAGCCCAAGCGCAATAACAAGCCATCTCGTGGCATCAAATCTAGGCTCTCAGCCTCATATAAATATCAGTATAATCATCCAGGAACTCGGCCTCAATATCAATGTAACACCGATGCGGTGCGCAGCCCGAGCCACCTATGATCAATATAATACTGCTGCGGCGCGCAGCCCGATCCATGCTCAGTCTAGAAATCAACATAAGCCCCTTGGGCATTTGTAAAACAGTAGTTCTCAGCCCAAAATATCATTTAAAATATCATTTGAGGTTTCAAAACTTAGAAGTATGGTTGAGTTTGCAAAACAGTATTTAAAACCTTGGACTGAAACCAAATGATATGCAAGATATGCTAAAACAGTAATATCAATCCCCGAAGGATTTACATAGTTGGCACGAAGCCTAAACATGGCAATCAAACCAAATTATGATGATAACATGTAGTTTCAGTCAAATACATAGTAAAAATCAACAACCGGGACGGACCAAGTCACAATCCCCAATGGTGCTCTACCCCACGCTCATATCCGGCGTGCAAGTCACCTCAATACAGCACCATGATGTGCAAATCCGGGGTTTCAAACCCTCAGCATATCATTTACAAGTATTACTCACCTCGAACCGGTGAAATCTCTAGCTCTCGATGCCTTTGCCCCTCAAACCAGCCTCTACGCGCGTCAAATCTATCCAAAATCAGAGCGAATATATCCCAATATGCAAATGGGACAATACCTAATCGAAAACAATCAAAATATAGCAAAAATCTCGAAACTAGCAAAACTCGAGCCCCGGGCTCGCTTCTTGAAAAATTACAAAACTCATATTACCGGATTCCTCATCTCGACACGAGTCCATACATACCAAGAACTCCAAAATCCGAGCACAAAAGACCTATCAAATTCCAATTTGAAATATCAAAATTCAAGCCCTAGCTTTACCCCTTTTTAATAAATTTCAACCAATTTCCATGTTAAATATAACATAATCTTGAATAATTAGGCCAAGGAATTTATCTCCAATCGATTACTCTTGAATCTCTCTGAAATTCCCGTCCAAAAGCTCCCAAGGACGTTCAAAAATGGAGGAAAAATGCATAACCCTCGCGGATGAAATATAATATAAAACCCTCCTGCCAACAGCGATTTTCGCTTCTGCGGTCGGATTACCGCACCTGCGGCTCCCGCTTTTGCGCCCAAACAACCGCTTTTGCGGTCTAACTTAACTCACCAGGGACCGCTTCTACGGTCCAAAACCGCTCATGCGGTCACCGCTTATGCGGATTTCCTTCCGCACCTTCGGTCCACGCCAAGGCCTCCCAGACCGCACCTGCGACCCAAACACCGCATCTGCGGAACCTCCTATGCGGCCCTTTTTCTGCAGATGCGGAAACAACAGAACCTGTAACCCAAAAAATCATGCAACAACTCCAAACTCTCCGTTTAACCACCCGATCTCACCCCGAGGCCCCCGGGACCTCAACCAAAAGCACAAACATGATCTATTACCTTATTCAAACTTGCTCGAACCATTAAAACACTATCGTTAACATCAAAATCATAAAATTTCACCAAATCAAAGCTTAAGTTCTTGAAGAACTTCCGAAATGCACTTTTGATCAAAAACCCAACCAAACGATGTCCGAATGACCTGAAAATTTGCATACACATCCAAAATCACTCAACGAAGCTACAGCAACTCTCGGAATTCCATTCCGACCCTCGGATCGAAATCTCACCTATCAACTGGATTTCTCCAAAATACTAACTTCGCCAATTCAAGCCTAATTCTACACTGGGTCTCCAAAATCACTTACGATCATGCTCCTAAGTCACAAATCATTCCCCGAAGCTAACCGAATCAGCGGAAATCACATCTGAGCCCTCAACTCAATAGTCAACATCCGGTTGACTTTTCCAGCTTAATTTTTCCTTAAAGAGACTAAGTGTCTCATTTCTTATCAACAATCAATCCAAATTAACTCTAACACACCACATACCGATAACGAAACATGATGGAGCATGAAATGGGGGAAACGGAGCAACCAACGCTCGTCCTCGAGCGTACCCAGAGTTGTACTAGAAGCAACCCAATGGCTGAATGACTTTACCAAGCATATACCCGGGGTGATCCCATGTCACCCTATCTCGCATAGGTACGATGACACAACATAACTAAAATCTCACAATCCATCTAGACCATAAATAGTAGAACCCCATTGCACTTTCTGAAATCATACACAAGATCAGAACCTCACATCTACGCTCCGGATAAGCCCGAACCAGCTGTAATAGCTCATACCTGCAACCTTAGGTGAAATCATGTGATATACCCCATAACCCAAACACTCGAAATGATAACTTCTATCCATAGCAGTTGCCCACAATACCTGAATACCGGTAGGAACCTCTTATCGACTAAAATCTCATTACAACACTTTCTTATACTGCCAACGATACTGAAACACGCGATAAACCGAAACCATTCTTGAGGTCAACCATTTATGAAGCCACTTCTCCTCCGACAATTACCATAGCAAATCTCCGAGCTGAACCTCGATATTATCCTTCCAACAAGCTGAAATCAAATCCATTCGTATTCATCGATGACTCCCACGATCACCTCGAATCCAACACACCACTCTTGTGATATGATGCCTCAACACAGGCCTAAGCCACAACTGGCACAATCCACGCACTAATGAAGGGCGGTCTGAACATACTCAAATTATGACAAATGGCTCAAACAACAGAACTGTAACTCAGACTCCTAAGTAACATCACAACACAAGGCTGGGACCCCGTCCCACATCATAGAAATAGAATACCCGAATCTACCCCGAAGGGCCTAATCTCTACATAGCCTCGCTACAATGCGCGATCTTATCAAAACATTGTTACACATGAAACACCTCAAGTCGCTATACTCCAAATTGACAACCACGCACGATTGATATCTAGAACCCAAGAAAACCATTATACCCATGGTGAAGCAAGTGATATACACCATACAATCCTAAAAGGAGACAACCGAGGCGCCATTCGCCGAGCAACACCTAATACGGACTTTCCTTGGAACCAGGAAACAAGGCATACAAGACAACATATGGAAAACTATTCCCATCATCACACTGTTGTGGCGTGAAACCCTATCTAGATAACATACCCATGGCGGCGTGCCACCCGATCCACACATACCCATGGCGGCGTGCCACCCGATCCACACATATATCTTACATAAGGAGATGCACATCAAGCCAAATTTGCTCATTACAACAAAGTACCGAGCATCGGTCATAAGCATACTGAGTGCATAATGGTATCTACATATAGTATTATAAGCTACAAAACTCATGCACAACTGAGGTTTCTCCCTCAACTTTCACTATAATCCCAATAGCACCGCACCATATGTGCCCATCGCCCGCAAATCATAACGTCTCACAACGCGGAAAACAACTCACACTGGAACATGAATCCGAAAAGTCCATCAATACCGGAACTGAATCAATGGTAGAAACCTCTACACTGACATCCGCCACAAAGGCCCAATTAAGGAAAGCAATCCTTCCCAGCCATCCGCCGGTACTTAGAACACAACCATTCAGCTAGAACATAGTCCGATGCACCTCGCCATGCAACCTGTAGCCTTTTCCGACATAATCCATAGCATAATAGTCTAGAATAATCCAACACTGAGACAACCAGTCTATACCCCAATATCATATCCAGAATCTAATATACCAAGCAAAGAAAGATCCACTCGGACTTCCAAACCCCCAATAGCCGCTAATGGTACCAATACACACTATCCACAACCACTACCTAGCCTGAACATGAGAACTCTTATCTCTCTTCCACGCCGCAGACATCGATGCACTCAACTAGTCAAGAACTTTCATTGATCCCATTTAGAAGAAAAATCATTACACATTCCATGCTTCGCATACCCATAGGAATTATACTCATCTTCAAACCACGGTAAAACCCAACAAGAACATCTCTGTCAACTCCATTTGTACAAGCTAAACTGCTAGGACTGAATCCTTCTATATAAACCAAGCTGAGCAAGCTGTCAAAACCCAAGAGCATTGTTGCAAAATGCCCGTAAAAGCTCATTACCTCAAACACATACAAAAAATTAATCATATCCTTACCATACCGATTCGGTCTACTATCAAGCTATTCCATCTATCAAATTTC
>MU737503.1:41785-96738 GCA_026770625.1 Nicotiana glauca | reverse complement strand
GAAGGAGAACACAAGGTGTGTTTTTGGGAGCCATTGGCCCATGTAACGCTCGCCGGCGGTAGGGTTCCGGCGAGGCTCAGAGGAGATACGAGGAAGAGAGAGACGGTCTTTTGATTTAATTAAATTTCCGACAGTTTAATAATTAACCAATGGAGGCTGTGGATCGTTGGATCAAAAGAAATGAAGGGCTGAGATTGAGCTTGCCTAAACGACGTCGTTTTAATTTGAGGAGGGCAGGGTGTGGGCTTGGTCCGATTTGGGGAAAAGATTGGGCCAAATTAATTAAAATGGCCGAAATTTGGTCTCTAATAAAGACTACTCTCTTTAATTTGTTTTCTTTTCTCTTTTTATCTTTGCTTTTGCATTTTGTATTTTTTGTATTATTTTTCTGATTTTGTAAAAATTAAAATAAAGTCCTAATATATTTCAAAGCTAAGCTAATTAATTCCTAAAATTGATTAAAAACTATTTCGTGACGAATTCACAATTAAAACAATTAAAATGCAAAAAGTGAACTATTTTGTTATTTTCTTTCTATTTTGTTTTAAAACAAATTAATACTAATTAATGCTAAATGTGAAATTAAATCCCTAAATGCAAATGCATATTTTGGTATTTTCCTATGAATTATCATGCACAAATAAAAATGCAGCAATTAACACAAAATTCACAAAAAAAATTGTAAAATAATAAAGAAATCATTTTATTTGAAATTTTGGGAATAATTTGCTTAGGACAAAAATCACGTGCTCACAATAACTATCCCGGCAAGGGAACAAGATAATATAATAAACTATCCCGGTAAGGAAGAAATGTAATATAATAACTATCCCAGCAAGGGAACAAGATAATATAATAAACTATCCCGGCAAGGGAGATCCAGCTATAACCAAACTTATTCAATTTCTACGTAACACAATTAAATCAATACTCAGCCTCAACAATTATTGGCTCAGTGTTAAAGATTTCCAACCAATTCCTCATGAAAAGCAATTAAGAATTCGATAAATTAACAATTTAGGACTCACGGTCATGCTCGACACTAGTGTATAGATACTCATCACCATGCCTATACACCGTACTCGACAAATAGCAATTAGCAAATAAGACTCTACTCCTATTCCCTCAAGCCAAAGTTAGACCAAACACTTACCTCGAATGCTTCAAACTCAACTTAAGCCTCTAGTATAGCTTTACCCCTCGAATTCACCACCAAACCGCTCGAATCTAGTCACAAATTACTTGAATGCATCAACAAATGCTAATCGAATCAATTTGAATGTTTAAAAATAAATTTTCTAAAGTTTTACTCAAAAATTTCCAAAATGCCCCGGGGCCCACGTGGTCAAAATCCGAGGTTCAAACCAAAATAAATTCACCCATTTACCACGAGCCTGAATATATAATTTGTTTTCAAATTCGACCCCAAAACGAGGTCTAAATCAAAGAAAATTGAAAAGCCCTAGTTCTAGCCATTTCCCCCAATTTAAACCCTAAATTACATGATTTGAACCTAGGAATTGAATAAATGATGAAGGAAAATGAAAGAAACAAGTTAAATAATACTTACTCAAGAAGCTTTGGTGAAGAAGAGCTCTAAAGATCGTCTATGGGCTGTGGAGAAGATGAGTTCGTGTGTTTTGGGTGAAAAATCCCGTCAATGTTCTGTTTTGGATATTTAAAATCACTGGGCAAAAATTGCTCTATGCGACCGCGGAAAGGGCATTGCGATCGCATAGAGGAAAGGTTTTTAATCACTGCAATTGCGATGGGGCAAATGCGAACGCATAGAGAAAATATGACTGGGCAAGGAAAATGCTCTATGCGATCGCTAAGTGGACAATGCGATCGCATAGGGATGGGAAGGCTGGGCATTGCGATCACACAAGGGCTGTTGCGATCGCATAGAATAAAATTAGGCTCTTGAAATTTTAACACTATGCGATCGCGGGAGAAGCTATGCGATCACATAGAACAACGTACCAGATATCAGAACTGAGCATTTTTTGCAATTTTTACTAAGTTCAAAATACCCCGAACCACCTCCGAATCACTCTCGAGCCCTCGGGGTTCCTAACCAAACACACACACTAACTCAACAACCTCATACGAACTTAACCGAGCGATCAAATCGCCAAAACAACATCAAAATCAATGAATCAAACCTCAAAATCATCATTTTTCATTCTAACTTCATAAATTTCAAATTTTAGATATCTAGGTCCGAAAAACGTCAAATGACGTCTGATTTCAATCAAATTTCACAGAAAGCGCTTAAATCATATATAAGACTTGTACCGGGCGTCGGAACCAAAATACGAGCCCGATACCACAGTCTTTTAATCAATTTTTATTTCCATTTCAGAAAAATAATTTCACAAAAAAATTCTTTTCCTCGGGCTCTAGACCTCAGAATTCGACTCCGGGCATATGCCCGAGTCCCATATTTTTCTACGAACTCTTCGGGACCGTCAAATTACGGGTTCAGGTCCGTTTACCAAAAATGCTAACCAAAGTCAACTTTAATCATTTTAAAGCCGCATTTTAAATTTTTTCACAGAATTTAACATATAAACCTTTCGGCTACGCGTCCGGACGGTGCACGCAAATCGAGACAAGTAGAAAAAAGATTTTCAAGGCCTCGGAAGCGCAGAATGAATGAGAAAACAGGTGGTGACCCTTTGGGTCGTCACACTTGATGAAAGAAAATAAACAGGATCGAGGTCGGGGTCGACCACAACATAATAGGGGAGAGTCATCCTCAGAAGGATTATTGCCGAGGACGAGTAACTGGAGTAAAGAAATAACTCTAGGGTAGGTTTAGAAATGGACACAAGGAATATTCCTTTGGATATTCCTTGTTTTGTACTTTTAGGATTTCTTCGGGAATATCCCTTATAAATAGGAAGAGATAGAGAACAAAAGGGTAATCTTCACTTTTTGATAAGAGCACATTGTAAAAGGTTGACGAGAAAGAATATACAAAAGTTGTACCGATTATCTTACGTAAGCACACGTTATTTAATCGATCTTTGGTCACAAGATTCAAAGATTCCTTATCTATCTTCATTTCTCATCTTTCCACGTTGCTGTCAGGTGGAAGAAACATCCAAATCATATAATAATTTTCTGATAGATTCTTTCTTATTACATTTATTGCCATTATCTATATTTACTGTATGTTTATGTTACAATATTTATTGGTAAGCACTGAGTATAAATCTGCTATTTAGTGCTCTCAATCGCTATTCATCTTAACAATATCCTACAATATTTGATCTGGAATTTATTATATTTGACTAAGATTTACCTTTTATTTCATCATTAATTAGTTTAACAAAAGCCTTAACATTTTTTGATCAAACATGGATCCAAATTGAATATTTTAAACTACTTCATCTAAAAGTTTAAAATGTTGGGGAGAAAACTTATATTTTATCAATTCACAACAAATGACTTGTAATAATATTTAGAAAGTCACTTTTTACATCTCTAACGAAAACATAAAAGGAAGAACATATAAAACCATTGCTCACGCAAACAATAGGAATCTGTTTTTCCTTCTAAGATTATCTTTAAAATAAACAGAAAGAAGAAAAAAAGAAAATTTACTTAGAGAATATCATCAACCAGCTGAGTCCAAAACTGCAAATAGTAAGTTTTTAAGTAGAAATTGTTTTTTATTAAAGGCCTGCTTGATCCAAAGCAATATGAGTTCATAATTTTAAGTCATTTGGCAGTTGAAGATTGTCTTTTCCTACGTGAGAAGCCGGGGAATGCTCAAGCAACAACGTGGTCTATACAAAATACCTTAAGCAACAGACAAGTAAAAGAAACTTCCTTTCTTGAGATTGCCGTCTGTATTTATTAAAAAGCTTGACCAAGTCTTAATTTACCAGGTCCAACATTAAATTTTTTAGAGAAAAGGTAAAGAAGAAGGATAAGAACATGTTTTTTTGACTAATTTCAAAAATAGTCCTTGGAACAATGTGCCTCTAACACATTAACCTTGATTATTAACAAGATCTATAATTTTCGTTAATTTATTAAGGATTTAAGTAGTTAGTAACTTGTCTTAATTTTTAAGTTAGTAATTCTACTTATTATGCACAGTTGCCTGTAATTATATTTTAAGTGAACCTGATAATGTAAAAATTACACGGAGTGCATATAAGTTAAACTCATTTATTAACTCTTTAAACTTATGTTACTCGGACTCTTCAAAAATGTTGTTGGGTGCGTGTCGGATCCTCCAAATTTAGTACACTTTTGGAGGATCCGACACGGGTGCGGCAACACTTTTGGAGATTCCGAGCAACATAGCTTTAAACCATATCTTTATCCTTTCTCCATCACTCATGCAAATCTCCAAAGCCAGGCCTCATAAGGGATTTAGATGGTCTATATGAATGGTGCTATCAGCTATGCAAAGTTTGATGAAAATTAGTTGCATAGCATAGTGTGAAAGATTTATCATTTTCAACATTTAATGGTAAAGTAGTTACGTTTTATGAAAAATAGAGGACGAAATTGTAATTAAGAAATATTCCAAGGATTAAGAAGGCAATATTCCCATACAGATTTTAGTTAAAAGTTCATGTGTTCTAGTTGAATATCAAACATTGGAGTGTCAAATCTCTAGTACATTTTTCTCCATTTCCTACAATGGCAGCAGGAAGAAAGAAACAGAAAGTAAAATGGAGCAAACTTTACACATTCTCATGTTTGCATCCTCAAACTAATGAAGGTGATCCTGTTTCTTTTGCTGGTGCACCATCAGCTCAAAGTTTTATTGGGCAGCCAGGTTTTTCCAGGGTGGTTTTCTGCAATGAATCTCATTGCCACAAGCTCAAACCATACAACTATCCTAACAACTATGTTGCCACAACTAAATACAACATTGTCACCTTCTTTCCTATAGCACTTTTCGAGCAGTTTCGTCGTGTTGCCAATCTGTATTTCTTGTTAGCTGCTGTGCTCTCTGTCACTTCTTTGGCTCCCTTTACTCCTGTTAGTGTCATTTCTCCCCTTGTTTTCGTCGTCGGGATTAGTATGCTCAAGGAGGCAATGGAGGATTGGCATAGATTCTTGCAGGTAACTTGAACTTTTATATAATAAGTACTACTAATGTTTATTTATATTTTCATATCTTTTGTTGATGAAAATGATATTTCAGGACTTGAAGGTGAATGCAAGGAAAGTTAAGGTTCACATAGCAAATGGGGAATTCATGGAAAGAGCCTGGAAAGAAGTATATGTGGGAGATGTAATTAAAGTTAACAAGAATGAGTATTTTCCAAGTGATCTTCTATTGCTTTCTTCAAGCTATGAAGATGGTCTTTGTTATGTTGAGACTATGAATCTAGATGGTGAGACTAATCTGAAAGTTAAGAGAAGTTTGGAAGCCACACTTAGCCTAGATTCAGATGAACAATTCAGTAACTTTTTAGCCACAGTTCGTTGCGAGGATCCAAATCCAAACCTGTATACATTTGTAGGAAATTTGGAGTTTGAAAATGAATCTCATCCTTTGTCTCCATCTCAAATTCTTCTAAGAGATTCTAAGCTCCGAAACACTGATTATATCTATGGGGTTGTGGTCTTTAGTGGACCGGATACAAAGGCTGTGAGGAACTCCACAAGGTCACCATCTAAACGTAGTCGAGTAGAAAGGAAGATGGATCATGTAATTTATGTCCTCTTTACTATGCTCATTTTGATATCGATAATATCCTCCATCGGTTCAACTATATTCACAAACTCTGAGGCTGTTAAATGGTATTACCTTGAGTTGAAAAGAGCTGCTGATTCATCTTTTGATCCATCAAAGCCGGTTGTATCGTGCTTGTTGCAATTCATAAGGGCTTTAGTGTTGTATGGATACTTGATACCAATTTCTTTATATGTGTCGATTGAAGTTGTTAAAGTTCTACAAGCTATGCTCATCAACAAGGACCAGAAGATGTATGATGATGTAACAGATAAAGCAGTTGAGGCGAGAACTTCGAATTTAAATGAGGAGCTTGGACAGGTGGAAATGATTCTGACTGACAAAACAGGCACATTGACTTGTAACCAAATGGAGTTCAGGAAATGTTCCATTGAAGGGATTTCATATGGTGGTGAAATCACGGAAATTGATCTTGCAGCTTCGAGAAGAATGGACATTGAGGTGGAGAGATATCGGTTCAGTCTAGGTGGATACGAGTCCAATACTCGAAGCCTTGAGATGTTTGAGTTTTCAATGGCTGATCCAGCAGAAGAGAAGGTGGTCCTTGGTTTGGATCAAGGAATGGAGAAACCAAATACTACAACATCAAGAAATTCTGTTCAAGAAAGAGACTCGGTTCTTAAAGGATTCAATTTCAAAGATGATCGACTAATGGGCAAAACGTGGATTAATCAATCTAATGTATCAGATATGATGATGTTTTTTCGCGTCATGGCTCTATGTCATACCGGCATTCCTGTTGAAGATGAGAAAAGTGATAGACTGAAATACGAGGCAGAGTCACCGGAGGAAGTAGCCTTTCTGATAGCTGCACAAGAGTTTGGATTCAAGTTCTGTCATAGAACTCAGTCTGTGATGGCTGTTCAAGAACTTGACCCCTCTTCTGGAATGGATGTTAAGAGGTGACTTTCTACTATTTTATTTCAATTTCGTCTCCTCTTCTATCATTTTCCATTCTTTTTTTTTTCTCATTCCTTATGCTAATCGCTTATAGGGAATACAAGCTTCTGAATCTGTTAGAATTCAACAGCTCTAGGAAGAGGATGTCTGTGATAGTGAGAAATGAAAATGGAGACATCTTTCTCCTTTGTAAAGGGGCTGACAAGTAAGATGTAATTGCTCACATTACTTCAGATTGTTAAGTGATCAAACTATTATCAGATTTTCTAATATTTCTAAGTCTGTGCATTGTTGTGCAGTGTTATATTTGATAGACTTGCAGATAATGGTAGAACATACCAGCAAGCGACGAGTATGCATCTTTCAAACTATGCAGAAGATGGCTTGAGAACCTTGCTTTTTGCATACAAGAAAATCAATTCAGATGAGTATGAGAAGTGGAACTCATTATTTACAAAAGCCAAGGCCACAATAGGTCCAGAAAGAGAGGAGCTACTAGAAAATGCCTCCGAAATGATTGAGAAAGATTTGCTCTTACTAGGTGCAGTTGCAATAGAAGATAAGCTTCAAAAAGGGGTGAGCTCTCTATTCCTTTATTCATCTCCCATAAACGCTGAGCTAACTTCACAAATCGTGTTTGGTGCTTTCTTGATTAGCAATGAATGTTGCAATTTGTCCTTTTCGCGTGCGATATTTTCGACAAAGACGCTATATCCTCTTGATATGCTGCATTGAAGATTAAAAGACAATAATGTGTCCCTAGAAAAGTAAATTTACCTTAGAACTGGAAAATGATTATGCTCTGACTTCTTTCAGGTTCCTGAGTGCATAGACAAACTTGCACAAGCTGGATTGAAGATCTGGCTGCTAACAGGAGATAAAAAAGAAACAGCAGTTAACATTGGGTGAGAACTTACTTTATTCTTCACATAGCAAAAGTATGCAGATTTTGAAATGTTATCTATTACTATTAAAAGAATCTAAAGGCAGCACAGAGAAATATCACTCACTAGCTAAATGAAATCTTGCAGGTTTGCTTGCAGCTTACTTCGGCATGACATGAACCAAGTTCATTTGACTCTAAGCAAAGAAGCTGAGTCGAAAAATATTGTGAAGGTGACAACAAAGTATCATTTTCTTGGAACAGAAAAATGACTGATGCACCGAATAAGTATAGAAAATTGAATTGGAATTAAGGTAGTCAACTTTTTTTTCTAGTTTTTCAGGTCATGAGAGAAGATATATTGTGTCAGATTGAAAAATCTTATCAGATGGTCATTCAAGAAGACAGAAAGAATCGACCTTTTGCCTTGATAGTGGATGGAAAAGCTCTTGAAATCGCCTTGGGTGATGACATAAAGGACCAGCTTCTAAAACTAGCTGTTAGATGTGATTCTGTCATATGCTGCAGAGTTTCTCCCAAACAAAAAGCTCTTGTATGTCACTGTCTTTTATGCTTAGGGCTGCCTAATGCCTTTTTCTTAGTATATTCGTACTTTAGTACACAATTTTGTATAAGTTTCTGACTATATTTTCTAGATCACGAGGTTGGTTAAGCAACACACTGGCAAGACAACGTTGGCTATAGGCGATGGAGCAAATGATGTAGGCATGATTCAAGAAGCAGATATTGGCGTTGGAATCAGTGGCATGGAAGGAATGCAGGTTAATGCTTTCTATCCTTAGTTTCTACAGCTATTGAAGCCTTATTTTCGTACTAACTTCTAATTCTGTTGATTACTGAGATTTGCAGGCTGTTATGGCAAGTGACTTCTCAATGCCTCAATTTCGTTTCCTGGAGCGCCTACTTATAGTCCACGGTCACTGGTGTTACAAGAGGATATCCAAGCTGGTGAGAAAATAATCTTACTTTTAATCCAAGACACACAAATTTTCTCCATCCTTAGATCTCAATGTACTACTAATAAGTATTTTGTTCCTAATTCTGATGCTGCAGATTCTATATTTTGTCTACAAGAACATCGCTTTTGGCCTCACATTGTTCTTCTATGACATCCTCACCACTTCCTCAGGTCAGGTTCTGTTTGATGATTGGTACATCGTCATCTTCAACGTCTTTTTGACATCCTTGCCTGTGATCTCCTTGGGTGTGCTAGAACAGGATGTTTCATCTGAAGTCTGTCTTAAGGTAAAAAAAATCAAGAACTTACCCGATCCGCCCCCTGCCCCCTCCTAACTATTACCATTATGCATTATGAAAGTCTTAACTTAGTTGCACCCCTAGGAAACAAAAACTTCATATGCAATTCGGACACTAAGAATACATTATATCACACATTTGAAAATCCAACATGATGTATTCGTGTTCGTGCTACTTAGGCTGCACATAATATAGGTACTATAATGCCTTCCATATGGCTTTTCATCAACATTCTAATCAATCTCTTTTGATGTTTGTCATTGGAGAAGTTTCCAACCCTTTATCAGCAAGGACCAAAAAATATCTGTTTCAGCTGGAAACGAATCATCGGATGGATACTAAATGCCTCACTTACATCACTAGCAATCTTTGCAATCAACATTTATGCACTTTCCCCAGCTGCATTCACAGAAAGAGGAGAAGTGGCAGATATTGGACACATTGGTGCAATTATCTACACTTGCATAATATGGACAGTAAACTGCCAAATCGCGCTAATAATCAACCATTTCACTTGGATAAGCCATTTACTCATCTGGGGTAGCATCATTTGCTGGTACATATTCTTGTTTTTGTACGGTGTGCTACCACCACACCACTCTAAAACTGGATTTCACCTCTTAACTGAAGCTATAGGCCCTGCAGCAGTATACTGGATTGTCACATTGCTAGCTGTTGTAACATCACTACTTCCATATTTCATTCACATTATTATTCAGAGATCATTCTTTCCTATGGATGATCATTTGATCCAAGAAATGGAGCATTTTAGAATGGATATTATCGATGGCCCGATGTGGTTGAAAGAGCAGCAGAAATCCAAGGAGAAGACTAAAGTTGGATTTTCTGCTAGAGTTGATGCCAAGATTAGACAGTTGAAGGAACAGTTGCACAGGAAGAAAAACATCAATCTGTAAGTCATGTTACAAAATTATAAATCAGTGGAAATCAACTCTGAGTATAGTCTTAAATACAGGTTCTTAGTTCCATTGAGGACTTCAAATTATTTAGCAAGCTCTAAACTGATGATAGAAAGGGGTTTAGTGTAAATTTAGAGATATATACTTTGCTATACATGTAATTTTTGTATTCCAAATGTTCCCCCTCCCCAATGGAGATGAAACATGAATAAAATGGTGGGCTTAGCAGCATTTTTAGCAGGGCTCATACCCCTTCTCTGAGACAAAGCTTTGCATGAGCAGACTATTCCTGTAAATTTTTTTGGGAGAATGACATTGTATAGCCGCTCTCAAAATAATAGTCGAGAAAATGTATAATTTTTGTATAAATTGTATGTTATGTACAGAATTATATAAATTTGATACACTTTTTCGGCTACCGAATATAAACATTTCTGGCGTGGCGAAAAATAATAATACCCAAAATTTTTTGATTTAAACCTATGGGTGGCAGTTTGAGTTGAAACCCATTTGACCAGCCTAACCCGTCCAAAGTTGGGCTCGTCATTGACTTGCCCATCTATTGAACTCAGCCCTTGTCGACCCAAATCATTTCAACTTATCTAAAGTTGGGTTAATTTTTATCCCAAATTGGTCCATATACAAATTTGCTAAAATATCTTTAAAATACTTTTTTAGTTTGATATGTTAGTATATGATAATTAAAACAATTCATGAGAAAATAATATACATTAATTACATCTTGGTAAGAGTTGGACGGGTTGGACCATGTCCCAAATTTCAGCCTAACTTGACACAACCCATCTTTACAAATGAATAAGTAAAAAAGACAGTCCAGTGTACAAGACATCTCGCGTTCAAGCAGAGTCAAGGGCCGCACCTCAAGGAGTAATGTTGACAACCTTCCACGGCTCGAACCGATGACTTATTGGTCTGACGACACAGATAAATTAACCATTGCTTCTAGGCTCCCCTTAAAAATAGGGATTAAGTTTTTTATTTAAAAATATTTTTTCCTATGGGGCTATGCTGTATGGGGTTGAGTGTTGGCCCGTCAAGAACTCCCACGTGCAGAAGATGAGAGTAGCAGAGATGAGGATGTTGAGATGGATGTGTGGGTGAACCAGGAGAGATAGGATTATGAATGAAGATATCCGAGACAGAGTGGGAGTAGCTTCCGTGGAGAACAAGATGCGGGAGTCGAGGCTAAGATGGTTCGGACATATTAAGAGAAGAAGCATTGATGCTCCTATTCGGAGGCGTGAGAGGTTGACCATAGAGAGTTTGAGAAGAGGACGAGGTAGGCTTAAGAAGTATTGAGGAGAGGTGATTAGGCAAGACATGGCGTTGCTTCAGCTCAGTGAGGACATGAACCTTGATAGGAGAGTGTGGAGGTCGAGGATTAAGGTAGAATGTTAGTAGGTAGTTTATAGTTGTTCACCGATAGTGTTAGCAGTATGTATGTCCCTTCATATTCTTAGATTTTTATTATATTATGTGGTTTTGTTCGCCTCAGGTATTGTATTACCTGTTGCTATTATTTGGTACCACTTATCCTTTATCTCTCTCATTTTCTTTTATCTTCCATCTTTCTTTCTTCCTTGCTTTCCTCTTCTTCTTCTTGCCTTTCCTGAGCCGAGGGTCTATTGGAAACAACCTCTCTACCTGCATTGGGTAGCTGCATTAGGTAGGGGTAAGGTTTGCATCCAGACTAACCTCCCAAAACCCCATTTATTGGGATCAAACTGAATTTGTTGTTGTTGTTCCCATTATAGGAACTGCGGCAGCAAAGCTTACCATATCGCTACTACTTCCTAAGTGTGAACATGGTCTTACCAAAAGTACTAAATTTTCCTAAACGTACCAAGTCACTTTGATAAAAGTGTAGAATATCATCACTTCTTGTAAACAAAATGAGTACAGTAGGCTTATCGGTAATAATTTTGCATAGAAAATGTACACAACCTGAGAGACAAAAAAGAAAATGCTTGTCTCCCCTTCTTTCAAATATGTATTAAGATCAAACATTATCAATACCAATTGTCTACTTTCTTAGAGTGCTGACAATAAAATCATCTTTTTGTTTGCTTTTGTTACAAAAACACTTACAAGAAAGAGTACTACGGACCCTCCACGGCTTCAAAAGATTTGGTACTCCCACTTTTTTGGTGCCTTTATTTCTTAACGTTTCGTTTTTTATTTCTGTATAAATAAAATAAAATAGGTTAGCTCGAAAAATATGTGGATAGGCAAAAGGCTATATGTACCTATCCATAGATAGTTCACTTGTTAGTTGGGTTAGGCCTAAACAATTGCTTGCTTTAAATATCCAAGAAAATCATGTAGTGGTAGGTTCTTGAAAAGCTAAATTTTACAAGTTCAAATGGTATACAAATATTAACTTTTTCTTATTTAAAATTTAAAGCTTACTCTAGATAGATATCTTGGATGAGCTAAGTTACTACATTCATGTTAAACACTATATTGATGTTGTTATAAATAGAATTGTATTTAAGGTGAATGTCTATATTTTAGAGAGATTTTAGGGTTTGTTATTTGGTGGTTAAGTCATTTTTTCCCCATAAATAGAGGAGTTCTATTCCATTGTAATTCACTTCAAATTAAGAAGAATCCGCTCTCCCTACTTTTCTCTGCAATACTCATTTCTTCTTTTATTGTTTTATAACACGTTATCAGCATGAGACTCCAACCAATTGAGCAGAGGCTTTGTGATACTTGCATGGTGCTCAACTTGTACATATATTGAGCACAACGATTGCCAATTGTTCCATGATTCCTTCAGGAATAAATTCTGAATTTAAGGTAAGTATTTTACCTTATTTTTCTCTTTTAAATTCTTAAAATTCTATAATTGATTTTAAATACAAGCATCAAAGACAATAGATTTTGATTATAACTCCAGTAGAGTTTGTAAGAATATAACCACCCAAAGTGGTAAAAATTTCTATGTCTTGCCATGATCAAATTCATGTATGATTATGAGCACAAGAAGTGGAAACTTGTCCGATTAAATTTGATTCATTATCATGCCTTAAGAGAATATGATAACAATATGTAATAAGTCTGAAAGAAGATAAAATTATTACTGTGAAGGTACCAATGGATGTGGACGTGTCAATAAACGAAATTATAATCTTCATCATTGTGGTAATGCGAATAATTAGGATTCTCAAAATAATCCTTCACTCTGCAAAAGTAATGTTTTTCATGGATTTGAAATGAGATTTTATAAAGGACATATAGATTATTATAGTTCATTCATGATGTGAATGTGACAACATGTGATTTATGAATACATANGGGGGGGGGGGGGGGGGGGGGGGGGGGGGGGGGGGGGGGGGGGGGGGGGGGGGGGGGGGGGGGGGGGGGGGGGGGGGGGGGGGGGGGGGGGGGGGGGGGGGGGGGGGGGGGGGGGGGGGGGGGGGGGGGGGGGGGGGGGGGGGGGGGGGGGGGGGGGGGGGGGGGGGGGGGGGGGGGGGGGGGGGGGGGGGGGGGGGGGGGGGGGGGGGGGGGGGGGGGGGGGGGGGGGGGGGGGGGGGGGGGGGGGGGGGGGGGGGGGGGGGGGGGGGGGGGGGGGGGGGGGGGGGGGGGGGGGGGGGGGGGGGGGGGGGGGGGGGGGGGGGGGGGGGGGGGGGGGGGGGGGGGGGGGGGGGGGGGGGGGGGGGGGGGGGGGGGGGGGGGGGGGGGGGGGGGGGGGGGGGGGGGGGGGGGGGGGGGGGGGGGGGGGGGGGGGGGGGGGGGGGGGGGGGGGGGGGGGGGGGGGGGGGGGGGGGGGGGGGGGGGGGGGGGGGGGGGGGGGGGGGGGGGGGGGGGGGGGGGGGGGGGGGGGGGGGGGGGGGGGGGGGGGGGGGGGGGGGGGGGGGGGGGGGGGGGGGGGGGGGGGGGGGGGGGGGGGGGGGGGGGGGGGGGGGGGGGGGGGGGGGGGGGGGGGGGGGGGGGGGGGGGGGGGGGGGGGGGGGGGGGGGGGGGGGGGGGGGGGGGGGGGGGGGGGGGGGGGGGGGGGGGGGGGGGGGGGGGGGGGGGGGGGGGGGGGGGGGGGGGGGGGGGGGGGGGGGGGGGGGGGGGGGGGGGGGGGGGGGGGGGGGGGGGGGGGGGGGGGGGGGGGGGGGGGGGGGGGGGGGGGGGGGGGGGGGGGGGGGGGGGGGGGGGGGGGGGGGGGGGGGGGGGGGGGGGGGGGGGGGGGGGGGGGGGGGGGGGGGGGGGGGGGGGGGGGGGGGGGGGGGGGGGGGGGGGGGGGGGGGGGGGGGGGGGGGGGGGGGGGGGGGGGGGGGGGGGGGGGGGGGGGGGGGGGGGGGGGGGGGGGGGGGGGGGGGGGGGGGGGGGGGGGGGGGGGGGGGGGGGGGGGGGGGGGGGGGGGGGGGGGGGGGGGGGGGGGGGGGGGGGGGGGGGGGGGGGGGGGGGGGGGGGGGGGGTTGGAGCGAGCCAAGGAACCTGTTGCCTGGGCACTGGACTGGTCGATGGAGGACCTCGAGGCCAATATCCGGGCTCGATCTCAAGCTATCGGGAGTAGTTGGGAATGAGATAACAATTAGAATATAATCAAGCAAGGCTCTTTATGGCCAATACCAAGTCGTAAATGAAGAGCAAATATGAAACCAATATAACACTATTGATGTTAAAGGTAGCCTCGAGCTAGTAAGGGCGAACAAGTTTAGAGAGAAAAGAGGGAGAGAGATATCATTGCACTTATGGAGAATAGTGGGAGCAACATCAGATCCTTACAAAATGGTCTAGGTTCCCTTTATATAGGAGGGGAACCCGACTATAGTACAACATGCATTAATTGTAAAGTATGGATATGGTACGACTAGGCACGATGCATCAGCGTAGGCTCTGGGTAGGCCGACTCTGTCAGACTTAGCCGAGTGCTTTGGGAATTTCCCCTTTTATTCTAGCTTCGACCTCCGTCTTCTTTGAATCGGGCCTCCACGAGCCCCGAGGGAGGGGACTAAGTCGTGGCCTCGTGTCCTCACGGTCTCTAGGCTTTCTCCCGAAATGGCTTGATAGCGAGAAATTAGGCCCTCTGATTTTACCGCATACAGATAGTCTCCGCATTTCTCAAAATGAAGCGATGGGAAACGATTATGACCTCTGACTCCTCGAGCTTCTCGTGGCGACATTACACTGACGATTTAACTTATGGCGCGATCTCTTGTGATAGATGGAATATCTAATAGATTCGTGCCCAATACATTGTCATGTCCCGCTCTTCAGGGTTAAAGTACTGCCATCGATTCGGTTCTTCAAGGATGCAGTAATTGCGTCCGCTGGTCAATCTTCTGAATCCTTGATGACCGTGCCCTTATCCCCAATAAATTAGGGTGCCTTGGCGTTGTTTTTCCTATCCCAGTACCTACGTTGGCTTATTTTCCCATTCTTTCTTATCATTTCTTCTATTCTCGGACATCATGCTTGGGGCTCATGGCCTTAAGGCCGTTTGGTGGCAATCCCGTAGGACGTGTAGTGGACTCTTGTCGGGGCTTCCCTTCATCGAGCATGCCATGCTGCCTTATTAGTGTTGTGGTCGTTGACAGGTTTGCCTCTGTTTGCTCGAGATGATGACATACGAGGATCAACTTTCCTTGCTCGCAAAAAAGCTCTTCTACATACTACTGCTCAAAAGGGGTCTCGGATTATCCACCACTGCTTACCTTCATACCTCGGCTTGACGTGGTACTCCGCCCCGAGCCGGGGGATTGCACGGTTATATGTTCCAAGAAGTGGATTTTAAGTACCCATGCAAGTGGGACCGAGGCTTGTTCGGTCCGCTGTCTCTCCGTGGTTCTCTTGGCCAAAGTGGATCCTCGAGCTATTGGCGTTTCTTCATCCCTCCCTGCTCCTCGGCTTATCCTTTTGGGGATATCAGTGTGGAAGGCCGGGGTAGGGCTTACGAGGGCGCTTTGGAAGATATTTTCTTTGAGGTCATGTGCCCGGGGAAGATGGTATTTGGAGGAGCTGGCGCCGAGGCAGATCTTCGAGCATTTAGACTAGGACCTGGACCTTCACTATATATACCACTTTGCTTATTTGCTTCTGTGTAGAGACCCTTCGTGGGCTTTTGTAATCATATGTAGGGACCGCTCCAGAGCTGTTGTACATGGATTTTTATGAGTATGAATATACTTTATTGACTTCTGCTTTCGATTCTTGCCTTATTTTTGTATGCTCTCGTACACTTCAAGGCCTTTGAATGTTTTTCTTTGTTTTTGACCTCTTGATACCTAACTCGGATGCGAGCGTTCTTCCCGACCTTTTGCTGATGGACATGGATCCTTTTCGATCCCGTCATCATACCTCAGATCGAGCATAAATTGGTTTGACAGGCTCGAGCCGTCGGGCCCTCCGAGTTGCATGGAGATAATATGCTGAGTTTTAGAGCTTTCGAGAATGATATTTTAAATAGTAGGTTATCTTTGGGAACCTGCGGTTCTTTTTTGAACAGATAGCTTTTTAAAGCGTAGGGTTAGGTTCATGTTGAGGGATTGCTTGTACTCGGGCTCTACCTCGAGCCTTCGGGGAGTCTTCGAGATTGGAGCTTCGCGTGCTTATTTCTCTTTATAGAAGAGGAAACCATGATACCACTTTGAGTCGAATGATGGCATTGAAAACTTCTTGAAATTTGACTTCTATTATGGCGGGGATCCTCGAGGTCGGATACTACCTCGAAGCTGGAGGAAATACGGCCGACTCCTTGAGTCCTGGCTTCTTGTCTGCCTCTGGGATTGATTACCGCTCCATTGGTTTGCATCGAGGCTTTTGGTCTCCCAGGGCTAACTCCGGATAGGTGAATCATTGTTGATTCCCGCGTATATGTAGGGCGGATCCAGCTTCTTTGAAATACCTCACTATTTAGATAGCTACCATTTCACCTTGGCATAGGGTTCTTCATTTCTTCAAGCGCAGGAAGCGTTGACGCACTTTCTCACTTTAGTCTGTCAATTTCACCATAGTTATGGCAACTACCTCGGGGCCGGCCTCGCAAGGAGTGCCATTTCTAGAGCTCATGATTCGTGGAAGTTAGCTTTAAAGACCATGTCTTTGATAAAGGAGAAAGATCTGGAGATGGTGAGAAGGTACTGCGGGTGGATCGATGGGGTGACGCTGCAGGTGCTTTGCCCGGACGAGAGTGTCACAAACTCTGCTGATGGATTCTTGAGCGTATACCTATATCCTTTTGCATTTGTCCCCCTTGATAGTGTCGTGCTTGATTTTTGTCTGAAGTGTCGGGTTACTTTGGCGCAGATACATCCGTCATTTTGGCGAGTGGTGCTGATGATGAGGTCCTTTGTGGAGAGGGCTGGACTTGAATTCACGCTCAGCCACCTCGTTCGGCTGTATCGGCCCTTTCATCACCAAGGCTTGCTAACCCTGAGGTGTCTCTCATCCACGCCCTTTGTTGTCAATGACGAAGAAGATGGGTATCGAGAATGGGCCAGTTGGTTTGTTCGGTCCGGATGGCCGACATTATCCCCTTGGAGCTTTTGCAATTTCCTGAGGGATGGAACTATGCATGTGAGTGGAGCGTCTGGTGTTTTCTCAGATTTATAGCAAAAATCAGTTGAGTAATTGTGTTGTTTTCCTTTTGCAGCAACTTCATGGACGCCGGGCGAAGTTCTCGATCTGCCCGGCTGGGTCCGGAGGTTGGTGACCCATTCGACTTGCGACGAGCGTAGGTGGCGAGTTGCATCCCGCGTCAGATGGGAAGCGAGATATCAAGGTATGCGCACATGCTGCCTTTGCTCTGGCCTTCGTATATTTGGGATGACATTTTCCTCTTTCTTGTGTAAACATGATTTTCACCCGCAGTACATTGGAGCTTTTCATGGGGCTCAACGGGCCTGCGTCTTCGAGGAGAGGGCATCATCCGAGCCTGTTATTCCTGGAGTGTCTGATTCCCAGATGGTGGCTTATTCGAGTGAAGATGCTTTTCCTAAGGTTGCTTCTCCTGGGGCCGAAGAGGCAGGATTAATAAGAGTGTGCACTGATTTAGAGGAAGTCCGCCGGCTTCACTTTATGGTGAGTTTAGGTGCAGTTCTTCTGTATTCTGTGCACTTTTTTCTTTATCGAACTTTCCTTTTGTATGCCTGTTATAGGCTCAGGTATGAGCTTCTTCGTCAAGGAGACAGGCTTCGGAAAATTTTGGACGAGGCTGAGTCCCTTAGGCTCCTTAGCGAGGAGAAGTAGGCTGGGTTTCTGCATTGGCAATATGAGTCATACCGAAACTCGAATTACGAGAGCTATTTGATGGAGCAGGTAACCTTTCGTAGTACGCGCTTCACTCTTTTTTGGCCTTTAAGGTTAACCCCTTTCTCCTATATTAGTTTCAAAAAAAGACGGAGGCCTTGGAGTACCTCAAGGGTGATATCGATCGTGTTAGGAATGCTTATGGCGAACTAAGGGCTCAGGTGCAAGCTCAATAATTAGAGGAGAGAGGCGCCTCGGCCAAGGTTCCCGCCCTAGAGGTTCAACTCTGTTTGGCTCGAGACAGTGCTATGGTTCAAGAAACTTGAGTCTGATCTCTTGAAGATTAGGGCTGAGATAATCGATGACCGGGCCGAAGCAACATTAAGCCAAACCAAAGTTGACCAGGAGATGGCGATTCGTATAAAGGATGTTGCTGACGCCCAAGTCGAGCTGAAGTGGGCCCTCGACCAAAAGGAGAGGACCGAGGAATATGTTCGTCGCAGATCCTGAAGAGAGGTGCTCGAGGAGATCGGCGCAAGAGGCTTCGTTCTCTTGGAGGAATTGGATCGAGCTAAGGTGGATGAGAGTGATGCTCGGTCACTTCTTGCTGACGTTGCAGAGAGCGAACCCGATAGGCTGTAGCCCTTTGGGGCGAGGTGTAGATTTTGCTATTTTTTCACTTTGTATTTAATATTTGTAGGTCATGTTGGTAGATGGGAATTGCGCTCCTTGCATATGCAAGATAAGAGAAAACTTGAAGCTTTACCTCATTCGTATCTTTTTTCGTATTACCTTTTGACCAGGAGGGCTGGTTTCGATGTTTTGTAGGATTCTCGTAGGTTCGGAGCTAATCAGGCAGGCCTGGAGGCTTTCAAGTGCGATCTTCGACGTGAGCAGGCGTTGGGGCCTTCGCACTTTGCCCAGCTATTTTAGGCCTAGTCTCCGAGTCAAGCATTGACTCGAGCTTGCCTGACCTTTAATCTTTTGTGCCCGTGTGGACGGATAGTAATTGTTCTCATTTCTTGCCCTTGGGCATTTGATGTTTCAACTATTTTGGGTTTAGTCTCTGAGTGGCATTGTGACTCGAGCTTTAGTTGACCCTCAAGTTTTTTCGTGCCTGCGTGGGTGGATGATGATTGTTTTTATCGCCCGCCCTTAGGCGCTTGCATTCCAACTCTTTTGAGTCTAGTCTCCGAGTCATTTTGCGACTTGAGCTGTAATTAACCCTTGAATTCTTTCATGGGCGGATGATGATGGTTTTTTGCCCTTGTTCATTTGTTGTTTCAACTATTTTGGGTTCAGTCTCCGAGTCGTGTTACGACTCGAGCTTTAATTAGCCCTCAAGTTCTTCGATTTTTAAGCTGGCGACAGTGGTTTTTATGCTTTTTGGTCGTTGAGACCTTGCGATATGTGGCCCGGAGGCTTGCAAAGTTAACTATGCTGGATTCGGTCTCTGAATCGTGTTACGATTTGAGCTCATTTTAATCCTCAAGTTGTCACTTTTTAAGTTGGCAACGATGGCTCTTACGCTGTCTGGTCGTTGAGACCTTTTAATGTGTGGCCCGGAGGATCATTTGGCTGGCAACAATAGCTCTTACACTTTTTGCCCACAGGCTTTTTGTAGGCTTTGTTTTCTGCTCATTAAGGTCTTTTTGAAATAATTTTTCCTGACCCGACGTTAGTTCCGGAGGGACCTCGATTTTAAGTCGTTATCGACGATATTTTGAGCACCTTGGAAGGTTCATAGCTCATAGGCTGAGTAAGTCAAAGCCTTATGATTTGGAACTGACATGGTCGAAGCTCGTTTTTGCCTGTTGAGGGAAGCCTGTTTTAACCGGTTCTTTCTGAAGTATATTCGAAGTAATGGCCTGTGATTTTGTTTAGCGAAGGTCGGGCATCCCCAAGTCGCGTTAATTTTTATCGTATCAGCCGTTTTGACCGTAGTGATATGTGTTTGGCCGGAGCCATTTTTTTATCCCGTGTGATAGTATAGGCGTCTTTACCGAGGGTATGCCCTTTCAGGATTCTTACAAATGCGACGTACAACCTAAACTTCGGGATTTTTGAGTTTCACGCCTGTTGAGGTCTTATAGTTTATCATGCCTATTGAGGTCTTACAATTTGTCATGCCTATTGAGGTCTTACAGTTTGTGTTGCTTTGTAGAATAAATTTGATTACACCAAGTCTACCCGCTCGGGGTCTTACAGTTTCGGGTTTTCCGGTACATGGCGATTAGTGATAATCACCGAGTCATCGAGTTTGCTTAGGTTCGAAGACCGTTATTCGTGAGCTTGGATCCACCTCGTCAGGGCCTTATGAGCCCGAAGTTCCGACCCCGGGGTTGTACGGGTGCTGAATTATTGGCGCTAAGTCTCCGAGTATCTCGGGATGCATTTGGTGGAGGGGCCCTTGCCCTGAGCATGTTAAAATTCCTTTTTATAGAGTACGAGATGCTGAAAAATATTCTTTATTGCTTGGCGTAAATATACATATTATTTCATCGTCATGGGCTCGACTCGTGCAGGCGCGACTCCTCGGGCCATTTGGTCCGGTATATGATTCTTTATTGAAACTCAATTTTCCGTTCCCTGGTCCCTCCGAGGGGATGGCGCCCTTAAAGGAATACCATCGCTCATCGTCCGTCTATAGAATAAGTCCTGTGATTTAATCGGATCCTCTTCTGGGGGTGCTTCACTCTGCTAATAATCTTGCTGGCAAGACCCTCTTTGGGGTGGAAGTCCGACCGAGGGAAAAGAGCGCGGTGGGTTCTGTTAAGGCCTCGGGATCTCTGGGTGGAGTTAGAACCTCCGAATGTCCCGACCGATTGTCTGCATACAGTTTAGTGAAAAAATAATAAAGGAATGAAGCAGTTCTTTCTTATCGTGGGATGCGTAGGCGATGTTTCGAGATTTGATATGGCCCTACTATTTTGGGGTGTGGGCCCCAGTACATCCCTCCATTGTGTTTTAGTCAGGCTCGGTCGAATATGTAGTTTGCCTACCCTTTGATCCCTTCGAGGGTGGAGGTACTGATGCTGGTGATGCGTCATATAGTGAGGAATTTCCCTTCGTTGCGCACTGCTCCCTGTTGATAGTTTTAATTCTGCTTCTTGTGTGGGACTTCATTTTTTTGGCGAAGTGCGGTCGATGTTGTCTCCGGGCGATGTGCCCGCGGCCATCTGAAAAAGATGTTCTTGCCTTACACCTGCTTTTGATGGTACAGGACTCGGCTTTCCAGTCTGAGCTTAGAAGGCCTGTATTAGGAGAATGGCCTTTTTGCTTGTTGTAACGTCCGCCGTTTGGGATCCATTAAAGATTCGAGAGGTGGTCGTGCTTTGGCCCAGTGGTCCGAGCAGCATTATTAACCTCGGACCGACAATGTTGATGTTTTGATCAAACCACTTGAATTTACGAGCGCATGTTTCATTTAAAGTAGGTCAAACGAGAGAGAGGGTTACCAATGCGTCAGTGTGAGGTCGAGGCAAAGTCTCAATGACTTTTTTGCTGGATGTGAGGGTGTCCCCCGGAATGATCCCTGAATACATTTTTTCCTGGTAATGAGCGTTTTTACTTTCCATTCTTATGAGTCCTTGGAGGGTGTTTTCGCTTCCCCACTATTGTGGCAGTACATCGCGTCTCATTTGCTTCGTTCTTTTGGTTGCCTTCCTTCCTTGGGGCTGAGTTTGAGCCTGATCGCGCGACAGCTCTCTGTGGTGATTTTTAGAGTAGCAAGGCTATTCTCCTCCTGAGCCGGTGACCACTTTCAACCCCGTGGCCGTGCGCGCTATGTGGTTCCCGTGCTAGGCCGTGGTTTCCTCGAGGGGGTATTCGACCGAATAGGTTTGAGTCGTCTGGTGTCCCTGGTTTTGCTGATGGTGATCACTATATTTGGTATAGTAATGCTGCAATCGTACTATGATGGGCGAGGTGCCCTTATCGGCCATGCCTCGTCGAATATGGCTATTTTGAAGATTCCTCGAGGATATTGTCCTCGAGCCATTTCCTGATTGTTGCGAGGTAGATTGTGTCTCGGGGCGTCCCTCTTGTCCGCGGCGTGCGGGTGGTATCTCCCCCTGTTCGGTATTAGTTCCTTTGCCGAGAGCCTACTTGAGTACGCTGAGCCCGAGGAGGCTCCCGGATGGTCATCTACGACCCTAATTTGTGTCTAGTGTCGGGTACAGGTATCCGACCCGATCTCGGCAGAGTATTTGACCAAGCTTCATTTGAAATGCCCCACAGTCATTGGGCTTGGTTCATTCAGTTTCCCCAAAATCGGGGGATATCTCGTTCGTTCCATCAGGGAGTGAGGCATGACTTCCCGTGGCATTTCATTCTCTCTTCGTTCGGCCTCGGATGTGTCGGGCTCTCTCGCTGCTGCTTTGATGGCATAGGCGCCGTCCTCTATGGAAGAATCTGCTGGTATGATAAGCGAGTTTGTGAGGCCAGGTGCCAGGCTATGACTCCAAGTCATAGTTCCCTTTGAGAGTGTTTCCCCCAATCTCTTCACCGAGGCGAGCTCAAACTCATCATCTTGAAGGTCGTTGCCTTTTCCCGCGCACGTATGGGCGATGACGTACTCATCGGGATTCGAGGTCCTATTGCATTTAGGGGGTTCTGGCATTCCGGACTTCTGTACATGGGTTCCAGGGCTGCTTCTTCGGGGAATGACTGTCACATGAACTTCCACGAACCTGACTCGATCCTTTCGGAGAGATCCCCGAGCATATTTGCTATGGCAAGGTTGGTTATCAATCTGTTTTTGCTTGACCTCTCGGGTACTTGTTTGGCGGGGGAGCTCTTTCCGGCGTTGTTGTACTGGGAGTCTCCGGGTGGCTTTGAAACAGAGCAATAGCCAACTTCTATGTCTGCAACATTTCAAAAATATCATGAATACTGACTTCATGCGCTTCTTGAGCCGAGGACTTTTGAGCTTCCTGTCGGCCGTTGTGTCATATGCTGCCGCTGGTGTGAGAGCTTTCATCAACTTATCTTGCGTCATGTGAATCCATGTCTGTTAGGATCAGTCCAGGTATGTCATCGGGATTATGCGGCGGTGCTCCAGCGGTCGAGACAGATGTGCCATTTTCCCCGTGGTTTTCGAGGTTGTCGTTTTCGACTCTATTTACCGAGCCAGACATTTTGACCTAAAATCGAAGGATGTTGGACAAGAAGAAGTGTGAAAGATAACGTGCGTTTGTGTAATGAAACCAGCAAGAAAATAATTAATATTATTTTTAGCCCAACGGTGGGCACCAAACCGTTTACCGTAAAAATGGTAACAACAATTAAATTTGTAAATGAAATTCTAAAAATACGTGATCTATTTTCGAGCTAGTTGTTTAGAGTAGTTGATGCTAAGGATACGAAATATAATGAAGAAATAAAAGCTAGAATGGGGTGATACTTGAGCCTGAAGGCTTACTGTCCGGGCTTGTTTTACCAAGGGGATGGCTAGGTGCGATGCATCGGCATAGGCTCTAGGTAGGCCGGCTCCGTCAGACTTAGCCGCGTGCCTCGGGAACTTCCCCTTTTGTTTTAGCCTCAGCCTCCATCTTCTTTGAATCGGGCCTCGACGAGCCCCTAGGGAGGGGACTAAGTCGTGGCCCCGTGTGCTCGGGTCTCGAGGCATTCTCCCTAAATGGCTTGATAGTGAGAAATCAGGCCCTCTGATTTTACCGCATACAACATATTCATTCTAATTGGAAGAATATGAACATGCTAGTGGTAGTGAATAAGCCACACTCACCTCTAGAAGGCAGTTTGAGATTATATGAGAAAATAATATCACTATTATGGCATGAATGGTCATTAGTCACGTACCTATTGTACCCAAAATATTTTGGTAATGTGATTATTAAAGAATAACAGTAATGCAAGAAACATATCTTGCATATAATTTTGACTATGACTATAATGGTATAACATTCTCTTTAAAAGAGATATTCATCATATGGATGTTGATGAATATGTTTAGTAAAAAAAAAAGATGTTGATGAATATGTGGTAGTAATAAAATTAATTAAGAGCACTGAAAGAGCCAATTATTATTATTTTGGAGAATTAAAATTGACTATCAATATGACATTGTATTGTAGAAAATCTCAAAGAAACTTATTGAGTTTCTATAATATTCGTAAAAGTGGTTGGTTATATTGAGACTATAAATAAAGAAATTTTTTAATATATTCTATTACTATAACTTGTAGCGGGGTAACGTGTATATGAAACGCTACCCGCTTTATTTTCCAAATTATACTACACAAATAAAATAATGCCACAAGTTGTAGTAATAATGCCACATGTCACGTCATGATGTAAACTTGAAATTTATCAATATTGATAATATTATCGAGTTGACATAATTGGTTTAGCCACATTAATTTAAGTATGATGCGTAGAAATAAAAGAAAATTCACATAGGTAAATATTAAAAGAACTAAAAAGTTCTTTACAAATTCTCTTATGTTGCTTGTTCTCATTAATTAATAAACCAACAAAAATTAGGATTAAATCTCGCGAGTGCTGGAAATATCAAAGTTAAATATGGACCCATTCAGATGCCATGTATACCACCTAAGATGCATCTATGAGATGATTACATGAGCAATCATTATTAACCTGCAACCTGGTGGTTCCAAGGTAACTTGCTCAATAATTAATTTAGAGCATAATTTCCAGATTTTCTATTCAAGACAGTTCATCTTGATAAGTTGATTTACATCACAACTGTTTAAAGAAAATAATTTATTGAGTGCCTCCGCCCGATAGCTAAACTATTGCTTATGAGAATAAAGTTATCTATATCAGTTTGATATATGTTATATACAAAAGTATATCACATTCTCACCTTACAAGTGGTTCATGGTTAGGAACCAAATAATTTTATCTTGTTGTTATTATTGATGTGCGGTGTATATTTTGATTAACACCATAATGCACAAATGTGAGTTTTCAAAGTTGAGGAAGCAAGTTAGTTTTTCTAGCATGAGGGGGAGATAGGATAAACAATTGAGAAAAGTTACGTGGAATGAATTATCATACATATAGATCCTCGAATAAAATAATATGAACTTGAAGTTCATAAAAAGATAATTCATCTGCAATATGTTGCAAATCATGCAGATATTTACTGACCCAAAAAGGTAACTATGTTCTCACTACAAATGCTCATATTAGAATAAGTCCTAAAAGAACAAATTAATCAGTTTCAAACAAAATTCTTGATAAAGAAGATGAACAAATGATCAAAATACTCATAATAAGGAGGCAAGTGATCTGGAAGATCACATGACATAATACTTCATAAAATCTCCGGAGAGGTTCAAGATCTGAAAATATGAATGAAGGATCTCTCTCTCTCTCTCTCTCTCTCTCTCTCTCTCTATATATATATATATATATATATATATATATATATATATATATGTGTGTGTGTGTGTGTGTGTGTGTGTGTGTGTCTATATATATGAGGATTTTGAGTCTGGAGAAACAATTCAAGTAGAATTGGTTTCATATGAAAGACATGTACATAGTTTTGAACATGCAGTTCAAACACTTCAAAATCTAAATTTAATGGTGTGTGCAATCACCTTTATCTATATTATATGTCTAGCATGACATAAAAACTTGATGTAAATCTAAAGTCTGGTTATATGGCTTATATGACTTAACTTTTCAAACTTCCTAAAGGATTTAAATTGCTTAAAGCATATACCATTTTTTGTCTTGAAGTATCACATCCTAAGTATAATTTATGCACATGTGTATCTTGCTGTAACTGTAAGCATGATAATGTGATAGCGAGAATGCCTCTAAGGAGAAATTGAAAAGGCTATTCCATGATATTATATGAATACATTACTTATCTATCAAGATTGATGATTTTAAGGTTCAACATATTCATTCAAGTTAATATAGCTGATTTATTTATCAAATATCTACCAACGATCTTTTGAAGATGGTGCACAAGATTGGAATGTGAAAGCTTAGAGATCTGAATTGATGCTCTCATCACAGAGAGTTAATACTCGTTGTACTCTTTTTCCTTACGAGGTTTTATCCCGTTGGGTTTTCCTTGCAAGGTTTTTAACGAGACAACCAAAAGGCGTATAGTTAGATATGTGTACTCTTTTTCCTTCACTGTAATTTTTTCACTGTGTTTTATTTTAGGTAAGGTTTTAAGAAGGAATATTATCTTTTGAATAGACATTCAAAAGGGGTATTCTAAATAGAATTATATTTAAGGTGAATGTCTATGTTTTAGATAGATTTTAGGGTTTGTTACTTGGTGGCTAAGTCAATTTTCTCTATAAATAGAGGGGTTCTATTCCATTGTAATTCACTCCAACTTAATAAGAATTTTCTCTCTCTATTTTTCTCTGCAATACTCTTCTTCTTCTTTTATTATTTCAAAACAAATGTTGATAGTAAAAACCTGTACTACTAAAATGTAATTTTGAAGATTTGATATCGCAATGAGTAAATTTTATTGGATTAACCGAAGGGGCGAAAAGTGGCATAGCCAAATATAGTGAAGGTGTTCAATTTTACACTTTCCATCGAAAAATATTACACTGAGTATATCAAAAGTTATACTATTTATATAGATTTAAAAAATATATATATAAATATATATATATATATATATATATATAGTAATTTTTAATTAATACGGGAAGAAATTAAAAAAGAAGACATGACAAAAGAAGACGTGGGGACCAGACATGACATAAAGGAGATGTGACAAAAAGTAAAGTTGAAATTTTGAGTGGAAGAAAACGTGACAAAGCACTAAAGGAAATCTCTGCTCAAACCATGTGAAGATGAGGCCCAATGAAGTACCCTACAAGGCTAGAAGACAAAGATTTCTGAAAATGGTTGAAGTCCATTTTTCAAATCCGCTTCAAAACTTGGCTATAAAAGCAAGTGAAAGAAGAAGAGAAACACACAACTACAAGAGAAAAGCACGCTACAACACTCTGCAAAAAACTATCCAAACACCCTTCTTCATCACCAACCACCTTTATAATACACCTTGTCAAATATTTCCCTATGTATGCCTTAGAATTTCCTACTTCAAGGTTGTAAAATAAATAAATCCTTATGTTTGTGTGTGCAAGTTTTTAATTCTCAAGGTCAATAAGCTCTTTCGAATTTTTTTTATATATATATATATATATATATATATATATATATATATATATATATATATACTTGAACACTCTTTGTAAAGTTTCTGATTTCGCCACTTAGCCGAAAAACATTCAAGGTTCAACGGGGTAAAGCTTATTTTATATAAACATTTTGATCAAATATCGACATGCTTGAATGAGGATTACATGATAGTGGACCTTTTGTACTAGAGGTGTCAATGGTTAGGTTTGGTTGATTATTTTATAAAATTTATGCCGTATCAATTTTTTTATTATTCTATTATATATAATTAAAATTAAACTTTTCAAAACCGTCTCAATCATGTCGGTTTCTCTTCGGTATTAGTACAGTTCAGTTAATTTTCAATATTTTTTAAATGTTATGTAAAAATCACAAGTAAAAGTAGAATACAATAACGCTTTTATAGGACTTAGCAAAACTGTCTAGACATTTTTTCTTTTAAAGGGTGATGAATTAAAAAAAATAAAAAATGACTAGGGTATAGATTTATCAACTATTCTACAATAGCGTAAAAGAAACCAAGCAAAGAAAAGAGAATGTAAATCACACGAGTGGAAAGATATTAACTAATCTGGGATTCAAGAATAAAGCCTATAAAAGATTAAGTATTTAAAAAGATTTATCTAAATCACACGAAAGGAAACATATTCAGTACCTCGTAGTTTGCTCCTCATAATCGCTAGAATATTTTGTGTCTTGCTAGTGAATATGTTACAAATAGTTTAGTTTCAATAGGATTATCATAATAGGTTTGGGGATTAAGATTTTGAGTTTTAATTATTTATTGGCTTGTAACTATTTTTATAAATCCAAGGCACATGGAAAAATTTAATGCTTTATTTTTAAACTTAATATATAAATATATTTTTTACATGTAAATTTATTTGGTACTGTTTTGTATTTTTTCGGTTTATTTCATAAAATAAAAAACTTACTCTAATTATCAGTACACTTATATATTTATATAAAAATCTTATTAAAGAAAACTTAAAAATTAGTTCGATACGGTGCCGTATTGTATGATTCAGTCGGTTTAATCGGTTTCTAAACATACATTGACAACTCTATTTTGTACCATCATTAGTTATTTCATAACTTTAAAATCTTCTCCAATTTTGTTCTTAGAAAATCACTTGATGTTAAATTTTCTTAGAATTATTAATTCTATCTTCTGTAGAATAATAGGCAGTAAATTAAAATAATTCTTTTTTATTAAATTAATGAGGTCAATCAAAAAGAAAATGTTTCTCATTATTCTTTGCTTAAGGAGAAATCAACATGAGAAAAAAGATGGGGAAGAGTGGAAACCTTCGGTGGGAGAATGAGAAGAGCACTAACTAAAGAACGCTTTTTGCCCAAAAGTCAAAGTCATTATGCCACTGTCAAAGAAAATTCCTCGGCCTTTTTGACTTCCAAATTTGGGTCAAAAATATAAATTTGGAGTTAACGAGATCTTACAAAGAACAAGAAATGATTGAAAGATTATAATTTTCGTGTTCCCATTATAAATTAAAATATCTTTTTTAAAGATATTTTGTATCTCCTTTTTTTTTTCAACCATTAGTTAAGAAACGTGGAATGGGAAAAGAAAATAAAGTTGTATACATAAAAAGTGAGAAGATGAGAAAGGAAGTTTCAAGAGTTAATCGTGCAAAAACTAACTTTTTCACCATCGCTTGACAAAAAAATAATAATGAGACATGATATTTTTCTCCTTTATTATTTGGTTTTGGGAGAATGTAAGAGAAAATAAAGAAGCAAATTGATTTTTATATTTTTTCTTCCTTTCTCACGTTGTTCAAATCCTTAAAAATGCAGTTGAGTGTATCCCCAAACTTCCAAAATTTTGGAAGATCTAACACAAACACAATATTATTTTTGAAGGATCCGAACAACGTAACTTTTACTTACCTTTTAATTTCCAAACAAAATACAAACAGGGAAGGGGGGTCTTCTTCCACCATTATATATGGTCATTTAATTTTAAACAAAGTGTAGAGAAAAAGGAAAAATAATCTCCACCATATTATATATGATCGAAAGTGTAGAGAATCTCCTCCATAACTAATTCACAAACTCCAATTGTTAAAATTGTCTTAGCATAATTGTATTGGTTAAAATCTGACCACCGCGACCAAGTTGTCCAACACCCCGCCTCGGTAACCAGGTGCTACAAGTTAATAGAGCCCACTCCGTTTTTCCTCTGAGATATCCGACAAATCGGGAAGGGTAACACATAAAATAATGACCAGGGTACATCAATGACGGTAAAGCGTCAAGTCAAGCAGCAAGTAAAGGGATCTTGACTATATATAGGCAGAAAAAGCTCCCCACAAGGGGGCTACTCCTTCCTCCCGAGAAAAAGAGAACAAAAGGCTCCTTTCTCCTGAGAAAAAAGGGAACAAAAACTCCTTCCTTGTATCTGAGAAAATGGGGAAATGACCCCAAAGAATGAATGTAAAGCTACTTTCTCATTAATTGATGAGAAAGACAATGTTTAATATTAATAAGATCTATCATGCCTCTTTCATACCATATGCAATTGTCACCATTAATGCTTCGATATGGAATTAATTATGTTTGGCTAAGATTTGCCCTTTCATCTTTGATTGATTTGTTCAAAAATATTTTATATCTTTTGAGTCAAACAACTTGGGGCCGTCTGTGGGGATTTCTTAATGAAAATCTCCTAGTTCTTCCCAGATCGAAACCAAGAAGTACACTCACTTATCAAAAGGAGCGCAGAGGAAAAACCAACCCACGCGAGACGCAAGAGCAGTGCATAGAAGGAAGAAGAGCCAAGCAAGATCACCGGGACCAAAAATCTTTGCCCCATCAATCTTTGATATACCAAACAGAGCAAACGATGTTACCAACCTGCACTCTCCCACCGGATCACAGGGTGGGAGCGAAGAAAAATCTCATCCTCACCTCCCACCCTTTGTACAGGCAAGCACATAAGACCCCCGCGGACGAATGTATGCAGGAACATCTCGATTGAAGGGCAAAAATTGCTTCAACACGGCTGAAATACCTCCTGGCGGAAAAATCTCTGAGTCGGACAGCGGGGGTCAGACAAGAAAACCATAAAGCGTACACCGCACGAACCTGCAAACGAAACATCAACATCTCGTATTTACCAGTGTTGCACCATCTGGTGCAAGCGATACAAAATAGACTGGGACTCCCACGAGAGATGTCTAATCCTTCAGGAACCAGAACGACGACGAGCAGTTATTTCGATAAGTTCGAAATAACCCACTTTAAGGCTAAGGGCCTTCACCAAATAAAAATAAGAATTCGACCTCGATCGAACGACGACAAGCTGCTATTTCTATAAGTTCGAAATAACCCCCTTTAAGTAGGGGTATCAATGGATATTTAAAAACCGAATAAACCGATCGAACTGTACCGCATCGAATCGATTTTTAGGTTTCTTTAAAACAAACGTAGGTTTTTATATAAATCTATAACCGTACCGATAATTAGGGTAGGTTTTTTATTTTATAAAAATAAACCAAAAAAATACCGAACCGTACCGAATACATTTTATATGTGAAAAAGATATTTACATAGTAAGTTTAAAACTAATAAAGCATTAAATTTTTCATTGGGTCTTGGAGTTATGAAATTTTTTACAAGCCAACAAGTAATTAAACTCAAAGTAGTAATCTATTATGCTACTTATACTTAAACTAAATTATTTCAAGTATCTTTATTAGCAAGACACAAAGTGTTCTAGCGATTATGAATAGAAAACTACAATGTATTGAATATGTTTCCTTTCATACAATTTGGATTTATCTTTTGAATATTTAATATAAACTTTATTCTTGAGTCTCGGTGTCACGACTCAACCCCGGTCGTGATGTTGCCCAACACATTGCTAGGCAAGCCCGACCTTTAGCCCAACATTCCCCACATTGAACGGATTCATAGATGCAAGCACAGATAATAATTACTAAGCCGTTTAATCAAAAATCTAGAAATAATAGAAAGTTAACAAAATACTGCAACATAACTCCCAAATAGGACCCGGTGTCACAAATATGAGCCTCTACTACAGAATATCCACCTAATACAGTCTGTCTAGGAAAAATGAGGAAATAGAGAATAAAGATAGGAGGGAGAGATGAAGGCTGCGAACGCCATGCAACTACCTCAGTGCTCCCCGATACTGCTGCTCAGCCAAAACAAGTCCTCACTCAGCCTGTAGGGTACCTAGATCTGCACGCAAGGTGCAGGGAGTAATGTGAGTACTCCGACCCAGTGAGTAATAAACATAAATAATGGCTGAAGATAAGAAATCATGGAATAATACAAGGTAAACTATAACTGGCAGTACCAAACTTTTAATAGTAAAACAACAAGTCAATGATATGATTGTACAGAAAGAACCATGACAGGTAAAAACAGGTAAGTAATAATGCATGAATGCAATGCAATGCATATGCCGGTACACTCAGGTACCCACTGCGGCGTGCAGCCCGAGCCATCCATATATTTATCGTCAACGGTGCTCGCTGGGGGTGTGTACAGACTCCAGAGGGCTCCTACAGCCCAAGCGCAAATAATCAAGCCATCTCGTGGCACCAACCAGGCCCTCGGCATCAATATCAGTATAATACTGCTGCGGCGTGCAGCCCGACCCATCCTTAGTCCAGAAATCACTTTAAGCCACTCGAGCATTTGTAAAACAAAAATTCACAGCCCCAAATATCATTTAGAAACACCATTTAAGTTTTCAAATCTTAGAAAGAGGGCTGAGTTTGCAAAATAGTACTTAAAACCTTGGACTGAGGTTAAATAATATGCAAAGTATGCGAAAACAGTGATATCAATCCCTGAAGGATTCAAATAGTCGGTACGAAGCCCAAATATAACAATCAAATCCAAGTAACGATGATTTCCAACAAGTTAAGTAGAAAAACATAGTAAAAACATCACCCGGGACGGACTAAGTCACAATCCCCAATAACAAACGACCCTGCACTCGTTATAGAGTACGTGCCTCACCTCAATATAGTGTTACGATGTGAAATTTTGGGGGTTTCGAACCCTCAGATCATCATTTATATCTATTACTCACCTTAAGCCGACCCAAAGTCTAGCTCGCTATGCCTTTTCCTCTCGAATCGACCTCCTCGCACGTCGAATCTGATCAAAACCATAAGGAATACATTGCAATAGGCTACGGAAACATAACCCAATCGAAAAGACTTGAAAAACATCGAAAATCACGAAGTTGGCAAAACCCGAGCCCCGGGCCCACTTCTTGAAAAATTACAAAATTCAAATCACCGAATACCTCGTCTCGTCACGAGTCCATACATATCAATTTTACAAAAATCGGAGTCCATTTGACCCTCTAAATTCCATTTCTAAATTACCAATTCTCAAGCCCTAGCTTTACCCCCTTTTGATGAATTTCAACCAATTTACATGTTAAATTTATCACAATTTCGTATATTTAAGCCAAGGGACTTACCTCCAATCGATTCCCAGTCAAAACTCTCTTTAATTCGCGTCAAAAGCTCTCAAGGTCGCTCAACAATGGTGGAAAATATCCCAAGCTCGTGGATGAAAATGTTATTTTAAACCCTTCTGCCTAGGCCCATTTTCACTTCTGCGGTCCCGCTTTCGCTTATGCGGAGCCTCAATAAAAATCCAAAACCACTTCTGCGACTTTTTTTTCCGCACCAGCAGTACCGCTTCTACGGTCCTCTCTCCCGCTTCTGTGGAACCTGCCCCCAAACCTCTTCGCCGCTTCTGCGGTCAAATCCTTCACTTAAGCGCCTCCGCTTCTGCGGTCCAAGTCTCGCAAAAGCGAAAATATCAGTTGCAGCAGGCTTCAGCTATATGCAAACTCCAAAACTCCCCGTCTAACCATCCGAACTCACCCCGAGGCCCCCGGGATCTCAACCAAAAGCACAAACACATCCTAAAACCTCATTCGAACTTGTTCCAATCTTCAAAACACATCAAACAACGCTAAATCGTTAAATCACATCGGATTCAAGCCTAAGTTTCTTAAAAACTTCCGAAATACGCATTCGATCAAAAACCCGACCAAAATACCTCCGAATGACTTGAAATTTTGCACACACATCCAAATTCACTTAATGAAGCTACAACAACTCTCAGAATTCCATTCTGACCCTCGGATCAAATCTCACTTATCAACCGAAATTCACCGGAATACTAACTTCGCCAATTCAAGGCTAATTCTACACCGGACCTCCAAAATCACTTTCGATCACACTCCTAAGTCACAAATCACCCCCTCAAAGCTAACCAAATCACCAAAAACCACATCCGAGCCCCCTAACTCATAAGTCAACATCCAGTTGACTTTTCCAAAAAAAGCCTTCCTTAAAGAGACTAAGTGTCTCGTTTCCTACCAAAACCAATCCAATTCATCTCTAACACACCCAATCCCGATAATGAAACATGAAGAAGCAATAAATAGGGAAAATGGGGCGGTAACACATGAGACGACAGGTCGGGTCGTCACATCCTCCCCAACTTAAATAAACGCTCATCCTCGAGCTAGCCAAGAAACATACCAGAAGTCTCAAATAGGTGAGGATATCTGCTCCGCATCTCCTGCTTGGTCTCCCAGGTAGCCTCCTCCACGGGCTGACCTCTCTACTTCACTTTCAGCGAAGCTATATCCTTTGATCTCAATTTCTGAACCTGACGACCCAAAATAGCCACTGGATCCACATCATAGGTCAAATCATCATCCAACTGAATCGTGCTGAAGTCCAAAACATGGGACGGGTCCCCAACATACTTCCGAAGCGTAGAAACATGGAATACCGGATGAACCCCCGACAAGCTGGGTGGCATAGCAAGCATATATGCCACCTCCCCAATTCTCCTAAGTACCTCAAAAGGCCCAATAAACCGCGAACTCAACTTCCCTTTCTTTCCAAACCTCATAACGCCCTTCATGGGCGAAACCTTCAACAAGACCTTCTTGCCCACCATATAAGATACATCTTGAACCTTCCAGTCTACATAAATCTTCTGACGCGATTGAGCTGTACGAAGTCTCTCCTGGATCACTTTCACCTTCTCTAAGGCATCCTGAACCAACTCTGTCCCCAGTAGTCTAGCCTCGCCGGGCTCAAACCAACCAATCGGAGATCTACACCATCTCTCATATAAGGCCTCATACGGTGCCATCTGAATGCTGGACTGATAGCTGTTGTTGTAGGAAAACTCTGCAAGTGGAAAGAACTTAGCCCATGAACCTCCAAAATCAATAACACTGGCACGCAACATGTCCTCCAATATCTGGATAGTACGCTCGGACTGCCCGTCCATCTGAGGATGAAATGCTGTGCTCAACTCCATCTATGTACCCAACTCCCACTGAAAAGTCCTCCAAAACTGGGAAGTGAACTGACTACCTCTATCCGAAATAATAGAAACTGGGACCCCATGCAACCGAATAATCTCCCGGATGAAAATCCCTGCCAGCCGCTTCGAAGAATGGGTAGTACACACCGGAATGAAGTGTGCGGACTTGGTCAGCTGATCCACAATCACCCAAATCAAATCAAACTTCCTCGAGGTCTAAGGGAGACAACTCACAAAATCCATAGTAATCCTCTCCCACTTCCACTCTGGAATATCCATCCGCTAAAGTACACCACCCGACCTCTGATGCTCGTATTTCACCTGCTGACAGTTGAGACACCGAGCTACATAACCCATAATATCTTTCTTCATTCTCCTCCACCAGTAGTTCTGCCTCAAATCCTGATACATTTTTACGGCACCCAGATGAATGGAATACCGCGAGCTGTGGGCCTCCTCTAATATCAACTCTCGAAGCCCATCCACATTGGGCACGCAAATCTGGCCCTGCATCCTCAACACGCCATCCTCATCAATAATCACATCTCTGGCATCACCATGCCGGACCTTGTCCTTAAGGACAAGCAAATGCGGATCATCACACTGGCGCTCCCTAATGCGGTCATACAAGGAAGACCGAGAAACCACACAAGCCAACACCCGACTAGTCTTCGAAATATCTAACCTCACCATTCGATTGGCCAAAGCCTGGACATCAACTGCAAAGGGCCTCTTCTCAACTGGAATGTATGCCAAACTACCCATACTAACCGCCTTCCGGCTCAAAGCATCGGCCACTACATTGGCCTTCCCCGGGTGATACAGAATGGTAATATCATAGTCCTTGAGTAACTCAAGCCACCTCCGCTGCCACAAATTAAGATCCTTCTGCTTGAACAAATGCTGAGGACTGGGGTGATCAGTGAATACCTCACACGATACTCCATATAAGTAGTGCCTCCATATCTTCAAAGCATGAACTATAGCAGCCAACTCCAAATCATGTACATGGTAGTTCTTCTCATGGGGATTCAACTGACGAGAAGCATATGCAATAACTCTACCCTCCTGCATCAACACACATCCGATCCTAACTCTCGAAGCATCATAATATACAGTGTAAGAACCTGAAGCTGATGGCAGAACCAACATTAGGGCTGTGGTCAAAGCTGTCTTGAGCTTCTGAAAGCTCTCCTCGCACTCGTCTGACCATACAAATGGTGTACCCTTCTGCGTCATCTTGGTCAAAGGTGAAGCAATAGATGAAAAACCCTGGATGAATAGGCTATAATAACCCGCCAAACCGAGGAAACTCCGAATCTCCATGGCTGTGGACGATCTAGGCCAACTCTGAACCACCTCTATCTTCTTCGAATCAACCCGAATACTATCGCTGGACACCACGTGCCCCAGGAAAGCCACATAACCACGCCAAAACTCACACTTGGAGAACTTTGCATAAAACTTCTCCTCCCTCAATCTCTATAATACCACTCTCAAATGTTGTGCGTGCTCCTCCTAGATACGCGAATACACCAGGATATCATCAAGAAAAACAATAACAAATGAATCCAGATACGGCCGAAATACACTGTTTATCAAGTGCATGAACGCTGCTAGGGCATTAGTCAGCCCAAAGGACATAACCAGAAACTCATAGTGCCCATATCTAGTCCTGAAAGCAGTCTTCATAATATTTGAATCCCTGATCTTCAGCTGGTGATAGCCTGAACGAAGATCAATCTTGGAGAATATCTTTGCCCCCCGAAGTTGGTCAAACAAGTCACCAATACGAGGCAGGGGATACTTGTTCTTCACTCTCACTTTGTTCAATTGCCTGTAGTCAATGCACATCCTCATTGTGCCATCCTTCTTCTTCATAAATAGAACCAGTGCACCCCACGACGACACACTCGGACGAATGAACCCCTTATCTAGGAGTTCCTGAAGCTGATTCTTTAATTCTTTCAACTTCGCTGGTGCCATACGATATGGAGGAATGGAAATGGGCCGAGTGCCCGGCACCAGGTCAATACCAAAATCAATGTCCCTGTCCGGTGGCATGCCTGGTAGGTCTGCTGGAAACATATCAGGGAAATCCCTTACAACGGGAACAGTATCAAGACTAGGAGCCTCAGCTCCAACATCCCTCATGAAAACCAAATATAATAGACAACCTTTCCCAACTATACGTTGGGCCTTTAGAAAAGAGATCACCCTACTAGGAACATAGTCAGTCATACCACGCCACTCAATTCTTGAAACAGCCAGTATAGCCAACGTGACTGTCTTAGCATGACAGTCCAGAATAACATGACACGAAGATAACCAGTCTATGCCCAGAATAACCATGCTCAACAATAATAAATCAACTAGGGTCTCCAGACCCCCAATAGTCACCAGACAAGACCGATACACATGGTCTACAATAATAGTATCACCTACCAGGGTAGTTACGTGAACAGGTAAAGCAAGACACCTTCGGGTCTTACCCAGATGATGAGCAAAATATGAGGACACATAAGAATAGGTAGAACCGTGATCAAATAAGACAGAGGCATCCCTGTGGCAGACTGAGATAATACCTGTGATAACAGCATCTGATGCAATGGCGTCCCTCATGTCTGGGAGAGTATAGAATCGAGCTTGGCCATCGCCAGATCGGCCTTCACCCCTGGGGCGGCCCCTGGCTGCCTGGTCCCCAATCGTATCTAACTGGGAGGGTGTTGAAGTAGCTGGAGTAGAAGACGAGGGCTGATCCCTCTGCTGAAACTGACCACCACGACATCGAGGACACTGCCTCTTCATATGGCCAAACTCACCGCACTCGTAACAACTACCTGGTGCTGGAGAAGGGGACTTAAGGGAACCCCTCACTGCAGAAGAACCCTGGGCTGAAGAGGCATAAGAAGAGCTCTGTGCTGGGAGGGCACTAAGTGAAGGCTGGCCGTACTGGAATCCATGATGACCACGGCCTGAAGAAGCCCCACTATACTCTGGGCGAGCTGACTGAGGAGGCCTGAAGGAACGACCTCTACAACGCTGGAACTGGCCCGTAGACGAAGCACCACTGAAACTGCCTGAACCTCGAGGCCTCTTTGCCTCTCTCTCCTCACGCTCCCTACGGCGAACCGTCTCAATATCGAGAGCAATGTCAACTACCTCCTCGAACGAGGCACCCAAAACCCTCTCTCTGGTCATTAAAATGCAGTGTGAATAGTTGAGGCCATCCACAAACCTCCTAATCCTCTCCCGATCTATCAGGATCATCCAAGTAGCATGACGAGCTAGCTGCAAAAATCTCATCTCGTACTGGGTCACAGACATGTCCCCCTGAGTCAACCACTCAAACTGACGACACAGCTTCTCCCTACGAGACTGCGGCACATACTTCTCCAGAAAGAGAGTGGAGAACTGCTGCCATGTAAGGGGTGCTGCACCAACAGGACTACGCCTCTCAAAATCCTCACTAGGTAAACACAGCCCCTGAGAACTGGAAAGTAGTAAAAGCCACTCCACTAGACTCCAAAATCCCTACGGTACGAAGCATAAGCTGACACTTGTCAAGAAAACCCTAGGCATCCTCGCCCTCAGCACCACTAAATGTCGGAGGCTGGCACCTACCGAATCTCTCAAGACGACGCTGCTCATCGTCTGGCATAGATGGAACCACATAGTATGGAACTGGTACAACTGGTGCAACTGGTGTAATCAACTGAGCTAGGGCTACTCCCGGTGTCTGCAATCCCTGAACAACCTGCTCAGGCGTGCGAGCAGCGGGGGTCTGACTGCCTCCCCCGGCCTGCGAAGTAGCTGCTGCAGTAGTGGCTAAGACTGCCTAAGCCAGGCCAGTGCAAACTGATGGTATCTGAGCCAAGGCCTCCTGGAGACCCGGAATCACAATAGGCACTGTTGGTGCCTGCACAGGTGTTGCTGGAGCATCTACAGCTGGAGGATGGTCCTGAATTGGGGCAATTGGTGGGTCAACAGGTGTTGCCCTCGCTGCTCTGCCTTGACCACAACCATGACCGCGTCCACGGCCTCTAGTGGATGGTACTGGTGGTCGTCCGTCACGTCTGGTAGTGCAAGTCCTCGCCATCTGTGAGAGAATAGAATACAAAAGTTTAGTTCTCGGATCAACAAAATCGCACGACAAGAGTTTCAAGAATATGAAGTTTTTCCTAAAGGTTCTGCAGCCTCTCGAGGATAAATACAGACGTCTCCATACCGATCCGTGAGACTCTACTAAATCGGCTCATGATTCACGATACCAAGTAACCTAGGCTCTGATACCAAATTGTCATGACCCAACCCCGGTCGTGATGGCGCCCAACACGTTGCTAGGCAAACCCGACTTTTAGACCAATATTCCCGACATTGAACGGATTCATATACAAGCACAAATAATAATTACTGAGCTGTTTAATTAAAAATCTAGAAATAATGGAAAGTTAACAAAATACTGCAACATAACTCCCAAATAGGACCCGGTGTCACGAATATGAGCCTCTACTACAGAATATCCACCTAATACAGTCTATCTAGGAAAAATGAGGAAATAGAGAATAAAGATAGGAGGGAGAGATAAAGGCTGCGAATGCCATGCAGCTACCTTAGTGCTCCTCGATACTGCTGCTCAGCCAAAACAAGTCCTCACTCAGCCTGTGGGGTACCTAGATCTGCACGCAAGGTGCAGGGAGTAATGTGAGTACCCCGACCCAGTGAGTAATAAACATAAATAATGGCTGAAGATAAGAAATCATGGAATAATACAAGGTAAACTATTACTGGCAGTACCAAACCTTTAACAATAAAACAACAAGTCATTGAAATGATTGTATAGAAAGAACCATAACAGGTAAAAACAGGTAAGTAATAATTCATGAATGCAATGCAATGCATATGTCGGTACACTCAGGTACCCACTGCGGCGTGCAGCCCGAGCCATCCATATATTTATCATCGAAGGCGCTCACTGGGGGTGTGTACAGACTCCGGGGGGCTCCTACAGCCCAAGCACAAATAATCAAGCTATCTCGTGGCACCAACCAGGCCCTCGGCCTCAGTATCAATATAATACTATTGCGGCGCGCAACCCGATCTATCCTTAGTCCAGAAATCACTATAAGCCACTCGTGCATTTGTAAAACAGAAATTCACAGCCCCAAATATCATTTAGAAACACCATTTAAGTTTTTAAATCTTAGAAAGAGGGCTGAGTTTGCAAAATAGTACTTAAAACCTTGGACTGAGGTTAAATAATATGCATAGTATGCGAAAATAGTGATATCAATCCTTGAAGGATTCAAATAGTCGGCACGAAGCCCAAATATAACAATCAAATCCAAGTAACGATGATATGCAACAAGTTCTAGTAGAAAAACACAGTAAAAACATCACCCGGGATGGACCAAGTCACAATCCCCAATAACAAATGACCCCGCACTCGTCGTAGAGCGCGTGCCTCGCCTGAATATAGCGTTATGATGTGAAATTCTGGGGTTTCGAACCCTCAGATCATCATTTACATCTATTACTCACCTCAAGCCGGCCCAAAGTCTAGCTCGCTATGCCTTTTCCTCTCGAATCGACCTCCTCGCGCATCGAACCTGATCAAAATCATGAGGAATACATTACAATAGGCTAAGGAAACATAACCCAATCGAAAAGACTTGAAAAACATCGAAAATCATGAAGTTGGCAAAACCCGAGCCCCGGGCCCACATCTCAAAAAATTACAAAATTCATATCATCGGATTTCTCGTCTCGCCACGAGTCTATGCAGATCAATTTTACCGAAATCGGAGTCCATTTGACCCTCCAAATTCCATTTCTAAATTACCAATTCTCAAGCCCTAGTTTTGCCCCCTTTTGATGAATTTCAACCAATTTCCATGTTAGATTTATCATAATTTCGTATATTCAAGCCAAAGGACTTACCTTCAATCGATTCCCAGTCAAAACTCTCTTTAATTCTCGTCAAAAGCTCTCAAGGTTGCTTAACAATGGTGGAAAATATCCCAAGCTTGCGGATGAAAATGTTATTTTAAACCCTTCTGCCCAGGCCGATTTTTGCTTCTGCGATACCACTTCTGCTTATGTGGGACCGCTTCTGCAGCCTTAAATCTCGCTTCTGCGGATCCTCAATAAAAATCCAAAACCGCTTCTGCGGCTCTTTTTTCGCAGCAGCGTTACCGCTTCTGCGGTCCTCACTTCTGCTTCTGCGGAACCTGCCCCAAACCTCTTCGCCGCTTCTGCAGTCAAATCCTTTGCTTAAGCACCTCCGCTTCTGCGGTCCAAGACTCACAGAAGCAAAAATATTAGTTGCAGCAGGCTTCAGCTATATGCAAACTCTAAAACTTCCCGTCTAACCGTCCGAACTCACCTCGAAGCCCCCGGGACCTCAACCAAAAGCACCAACACATCCTACAACCTCATTAGAACTTGTTCCAATCTTCAAAACACATCAAACAATGCTAAAACATTAAATCACATCGGATTCAAGCCTAAGTTTCTTAAAAACTTCTAAAATACGCATTCGATCAAAAACCCGACCAAAACACCTCCGAATGACCTGAAATTTTGCACACACATCCAAAATCACCTAACAAAGCTACAACAACTCTCATAATTCCATTCCGACCCTCGGATCAAAAGCTCACCTATCAACCGGAATTCGCCGGAATACTAACTTCGCCAATTCAAGCCTAATTCTACACCGGACCTCCAAAATCACTTTCGCTCACACTGCTAAGTCACAAATCACCGCCCGAAGCTAACCAAATCACCGGAAACCACATCCGAGCCCCTAACTCATAAGTCAACATCTAGTTGACTTTTCCAAAACAAGCCTTCCTTAAAGAGACTAAGTGTCTCATTTCCTACCAAAACCCATCCAATTCAACTCTAACACACCCAATGCCGATAATGAAACATGAAGAAGCAATAAATGGGGAAAACGGGGTGGTAACACATGAGAAAACGGGTCGGATCGTCACATCCGTCTTGGTTAATATCTTTCCACTAGTGTTATTTATATTTTATTTGCTTTTATTTGGATTATTTTACGTTGCTGTCGAGTAGTTGATGGATCTATACTCTAGCCATCTTTCATATTTTTTTAATTCATCACCTTTACACAGTAAAAATATCTAGAGAGTTTTGCTAAGTCCTATAAAATTACATATGTTATTGCATTCTACTTCTACTAGTGAATTTTACATGATATTTAAAAAAATCCTAAAAATTAATCGAACCGTACAGATACACTAAGTGAAACCGACATGATTGGGATGGTATGGCATAAATTTTATAAAATAACCATCCAAATCGAACCATTGACACCCCTACCTTTAAGGCTAAGGGCCATCGCCAAATAAAAAGAACAGTTCGACCTCGACCGAACAACGATGTGACATTATTTTGATAAGTTCAAAATAACACCCTTTAAGGCTAAGGGCCTTCGCCAAATGGAAAGAAAAGTTTGACCTCGATTGAATAATGACGGGCTGCTATTTTGATAAGTTCGAAATACCCCCCTTTAAGGCTAAATGCCTTCGCCAAATGGAAATAAGAGTTCGACCTCGATCAAACAACGACGAGCTGCTAGTTCGATATGTTCGAAATAACCCCCTTTAAGGCTAAGGGCCTTCGCCAAATGGAAAGAAGAGTTCAACCTCGATCAAGCGACGACGAGCTGCTATTTTGATAAGTTCGAAATAACACCCTTTAAGGCTAAGGGCCTTCGCCGAATTTGTAACGACCCGACTGGTCGTTTTGTGTTTTAGAATCCCGTTCCCCTAAATAAAGCCTCCCGTACTTGCTTTAACTAACATACGACTTGCGGGGGCGATTGGTTCGGGAGTTGGAAGAGTTTTGAGTAAAAATATGCCCATTAGCTTCTTTAAGGTTTTCTTAAAAACAAAGTTTGACGTCGGTCAACATTTTGGGAAAATGGACCCGGATTCGCAATTTAACAATTTTTGAGGGTCCGTGGGAAAATATGGGACCTGGGCGTATGTCCGGAATCGAATTCCAAGGACCCTAGCCTGAGTAATGAATTTCTATTTAAAATTGTTTAATTGAAGTTTTAAGGAATTAAAGAAACTAAGTAATCATTGATTCCCTAGGTATCGGGCTCTGATTTTGGTTTCGGAGCTTGGTACTGGTCCGTAATGTTGTTTAAGACTTGCCCGTAAAATTTTGTGTCAATCCGAGTAGTTTAAGAGCGTTGTGACCCATTAGAGGAGAATTAAGAACTTGAAGATTCAATAATTTGATTCATTTGGTTTTAGGGGATGATTCCAAGATTTAGTGTTGTTTTGGGAGTTTCGAGGGTTCGAGTAGGTCTGCCTCGTGATTTCAGACTTGTTGGTATGCTCAGGCGGGGCTCGGGAGCCCCGAGCATCAAACGAGCGAGGTTCGAGCGAAGTAAGAAAATTGAAGAAGAGCTGAAGTTGCTACTTCTGTCATAACCGCATCTGCGGTTCTTGGACCGCAGAAGCGGGACTGCAGATGCGGTCAGCCCATTGTAGAAGCGGGAGGGCCCAGACCAAGGAGAACCATAGAAGCTGTTCAGCTAAAGCGACCCCCAGACCGCAGAATTGGTCCAACTATTTAGAGCCCGAGCCGCAGAAGCGTCCCAATAACCACAGAAGCGGTTCCGCATATGCGGGCCTCAGACTTCAGAAGCGGTCCAACTCCCCTTGCTCAGTTCCGCAGGTGCAACTCCATTTTCGCAGGTGCGAGACCGCAGATGTGGTTCCCTAACCACATAAGCGGAAATCGCTGGGCAGTGGCCTTCATTTAATTCGAACTCAACACCATTTTATCATTTCACACTCCACACTCCACACTCCACACTCCACACTTAGGCGATTTGGATGGTTCCAAAGAGAGGGTTTCAACATAACATTGTAAGGTAAGTAATTCCCATTCATCCTTAGTTTAAATACATGTACATTAGGTAGATTAAACACTAAAAAAACTAAGTAAAATCAAGGGTTAGAGCTAGACCTAGGGTTTTAATAAAACTAAGATTTAATCATAAAATTTGCTATGTAATGAACTAGAAATGATATATTAATGATCCGTAGGTTGCAGAGAACAACTTCCTTCAAAAAATCCCAGAATCCGAGCACGTGGGCCCGGGATTGGGATTTAGGAAGTTGCTTAAATAGATAGAATTGAGCTTGTGAGCCTATATTAATTAGTTCTTACTCCGTTTAACTAGTTTGGAATTGTTCGGCTTCGAAGTAAGGGCTTGGGCTTGTTCTTGATATTGGAAATGCGCTTTGGAGCAAGGTGAGTCTCCTTTCTATCCTTGTAATAGGGAATTGTCCCCATAGGATTTATAATCGAATAACTGTTGCTAAATGCGGGGGCTACGCGCGTTCTATGTGACGAGAGTCCGTGCGTAGCTGCTACTATGATAATTGTCCGGGTAGTTTATGACCCAAATCATGCTTGTTTGTGTAAGATCTTTATATTATCTTGTAATTCCGAGCACCTAGGATATGCTAGAGATTTAAAAAGGGAATAAAAACATGCTTGTATAATTGTTGAAGTCTTGCTTGGCATTAATGACTATTGATGTGCCTTGTGTGTATACTTGATATTTTCTTCTTATTTGTGGATCGGGCCAATCGCCTCAGTATGAATAGATACATCTCTAGGCGCGCCATCGACCCTTGGCAAGTGCACAGTTTATTTCTATTGGATCGGGCCGTCACCTCGGCATATGTCGCATGCTTATATAGCTTTGCCTGAGAATGTTAAATATTGGTATTGCTTTTCATGGCCCGAAATGAGTTGATAATTGTAGCTGTAGTAATTGATTAATCGGAATCCTGGTGAAAATATGACTTATATGCCCTATTATAAACTGTTGCCTATTAAATATTCTTCATTGTTAAAATTATATTTATAATATTATCTGACCCTAGTGAGTATCAAGTCAACCTCTCGTCTCTACTTCTTTGAGATTAGACAGGATATTCACTGGGTATATATTGTTTATGTACTCATGCTATGCTTCTGTACTTAAATGTACATGATCTGAGGCAGGTGGATCTGGCTATTATTCTGGTGCGCACCCGTGAGCGGACTTGAGACTTCTACGGTGAGTTGCTCTTCCTTCATGTCGACCCGCAGCTGAAGAAGTCTTACCTTTGTATTTATATTTTGTGTCTATTTATATTTAGATAGTGGGATAGTATGATATTCTTTTGGATGTGTATTCTACTAGTTTCCCGTAGCTTGTGACACGAGGTTCTAGCACACACTTGGTAGACGATTATTTTTGGGGTTGTGTACTTACATTATTTACAGTATTTTGTCCTTCTGGTTAAATTTCAAGTCAAGTGTTTATTCCACTTATTTTTAATTAGAAGCAACATAAGGATTTTAGTAATGTTTCCGTATTGGCTTGCCTGACAAGGGTGTCAGGCGCCCTCATGACCCATTGTGGAATTGGGTCGTGATATCATGGTATCAGAGCACTAGGTTCACGTAGGTCTCACGAGTTATGGGCGAACCTGATAGAGTCTTGTTGATCGGTATAGAGACATCTGTATTTATCTTCGAGAGGATATAGGGTATTAGGAAAGACTACTCTTTATTCATTTCCTGTCGTGCAGTGCTTAGTGTACTAAATTGCCCTCTTCTATTCTCTCACATATGGTGAGAACTCATACCGCTAACGTTTCAGACCTGGGTGGAGCTGCCCCCCCCATTGCTAGAGGTCGGGGGAGGACACCGGCCTATGGTAGGGGACGAGGGTGACCCAGAGCCATTCCAGTTGCACCACAAGCAGATCCTGTGGAGGATCCTATTATTGAGGATCAGGGCGAGGTTCCTGCAGCTGAGCCTACACTGGTAGATTTCATGATAGCACCGGGATTTCAGGAAGTCATGGGCCGTATGCTACGGTTCATGGACACTATGACTCAGACTGGTTTATTTCCAGCAGACCCAGCCACTTCCCAAGCAGGAGGGGGAGCCCAGACCCCTACTGCTCAGGCTCCAGTCCATGCAGCTGAAGTATATCAGACTCTGGGTGCACTACCCGCAGATGGGGCTCAGCCAGTTGCTGCAGTGGCACCCCAGCCCAGGCCAACTGTGGATGGTGATCCACAGAAGTTATTGGATAGATGGACCAGGCTTCACCCTCCAGTCTTTGGAGGTGAGCGTCATGAGGATGCTCAGGATTTCATAGACAGGTGCAGGGACAGACTGCATAACATGAGGATATTGGAGTCGCATGGAGTCGACTTTACTACTTTTTAGCTTGAGGGCAGGTCACGTATATCATGGCATTCCTATGTTCTTGGCAAGCCAGTGGGTTCTCCTCCCATCGCTTGGGATCAGTTTGTACAGTTGTTCTTGGATAGGTATATCTCGCCCTTTTAGAGGGAGGAGTTGCGGTACTAGTTTGAGCAGCTCGAGCAGGGTCAGATATATGTGACTGACTATGGGGCGAGGTTTTCTGAGTTGTCCCACCATGCACTCATGATACTTCCTATAGATGTGGAGAAGGTGCAGAGGTTTGTTACTGGATTGCAGCTCGAGATTCGATTTAGTATGGCTCGAGAGGTAGAGGTAGGCATAGAGTATCAGCTAGTGGTTGAGATTGCTCACCGGATTGAGGGATATCGCCAGAGGGGTAGAGAGCAGATACAGCAGGATAAAAGAGCTAGGTTCTCCGGTAGGTTCAGAGGTGCCCCCACTAAGGGCAGAGGTCAATTTAGGAGGGGCCAACCTAGTAGGCTACCAGTTTTAGCACCACCACCTGCCCGGGGGGCCCCAGTACACCCCTATGTCAGTGCTATGCCAGAGACTTCCTACCGCCCGCCAGCTATTCAGGGTTCCTACAGTGGGTATTCAAGTCCCCAGGGTCCTTCTGATTCTTATTTTAGTGCCATGCCGGAGAGTTCATGTCATCTATCGGCTAACCAGGCTTTTTCCAGCGGGTCTACGGGTTATCAGGGTCATCTATCAGGGCAGCAGGTCGTCACCCCATGCTGTTGTTTTGAGTGCGGAGATCCCGGTCACATGAGAAGATACTACCCCAGACTTCGGGGCAAGGCAGTGCAGCAGAATCAGCAGCCCATTATTTCAGCACCAGGTACCCAGCCACCTAGAGGTGGAGGGCATACAGGTAGAGGCCGTCCTAGAGGTGGAGGCCAGACAGGGAGAGGTCAGCCAGCTACACCCTAGTCAGGTGGAGGCCAGACAACCGGCGCTCTAGCTAGATTCTATGCTCTTCCGACCAGGCCAGATGCATTAGCCTTAGATGCCGTCATCACAGGTATTATTTCTGTCAGTGGCAGATATGCTTCGGTATTGTTTGATTCGGGGTCTACCTACTCATATGTATTACCTTTGTTTGCTCATTTCCTGGTTATTTCTCTTGAGCCTTTGGGCACTTCTATTCATTTATCAACTCATGTGGGTGATTTTGTGGTTGTGGATCGGATCTACCAGTTCTGTGTGGTCACTTTTTGTGGTCTCGAGACTAGATCTGATCTTCTGTTGCTTGATATGATTGATTTTGAGGTCATCCTGGGCATGGATTGTTTATCTCCATATCACGCCATCCTTGATTGCCATGCCAAGACTGTTTCACTAGTGATGCCAGGGTTGCCGAGATTGGAGTGGAAGGGTTCCATAGTTGATGTGCCTAGCAGGGTTATTTCTTTCCCGAAGGCTCAACACATGGTTGAGAAGGGGTGTTTGGCCTATCTAGCTTATATTTGAGACGTCATTGCAGAGTCTCCGACAATTGATTCAGTGCTAGTAGTCCGAGAGTTCGCCGATGTTTTTCCTTTTGATCTTCCTGGCATGCCTCCGGATCGTGATATTGATTTCTGTATTGATTTGGCTCCAGGAACTCAGCCTATATCTATTCCACCATATGGCTCCTAAGGAGTTGAAGGAGCTAAAGGAATAGTTAGAGGATTTGTTATCAAAGGGGTTTGTCAGGCCCAGTGTATCACCTTGGGGCGCACCAGTGCTATTTGTGAAGAAGAACGATGGGACCATGCGGATGTGCATTGATTACCGCCAGTTGAATAAGGTCACCCTCAAGAACAAGTACCCGTTGCCTCGTATTGATGATTTTTCGACCAGCTGCAGGGAGATAGGGTGTTCTCTAAGATTGACCTGAGGTCAGGGTATTATCAGTTGAAGATTCGGGACTCGGATGTTTCGAAGACTGCATTCAGGACTAGATATGGTCACTATGAGTTTATGGTGATGTCCTTCAGCTTGACTAATGCCCCAGCGACATTTATTGATCTAATGAATCGGGTATTCAGGCCTTATATTGATTCCTTTGTTATTGTCTTCATTGATGACATCTTGATATACTCACGTAGCCTGGAGGAGCACGAGCAACATTTGAGGGTAGTGCTTCAGACCTTGCGAGAGCAAAAGCTATCTGCTAAGTTCTCCAAGTGTGAGTTTTGGCTTGAGTCAGTGGCATTCTTGGGGCATGTTGTGTCAGGAGAGGGTATTAAGGTGGATCCCAAGAAGATTGAGGCAGTTCAAAGCTGGCCACGTCCCACTTCAGTGACTGAGATCAGGAGTTTCCTAGGATTACCAGGTTATTATCGGCGATTTATGTAGGGCTTATCATCCATTGCATCACCTTTTACCAGATTGACCTAGAAAGGTGCTCCATTCAATTGGTCCGATGACTGTGAGGAGAGCTTTCGAAAGCTCAAGACCGCTTTGACTATGGTACTAGTTCTTGTGTTGCCTTCTGATGTAGGGATGTATACGGTATATTGTGACGCTTCATGCGTTGGTTTAGGATGTGTGTTGATGTAGGAGGGGCGAGTTATTGCATATGCTTCATGTCAGCTAAAGATTCATGAGAAGAACTACCCTGTGCATGATCTGGAGTTGGCAGTGATTGTTCATGCTCTTAAGATATGGAGGCACTATTTGTATGGGGTGCCTTGTGAGGTTTATACCGATCACCGCAACTTGCAACATCTATTCAAGTAGAGGGACCTTAATTTGAGGAAGTGCAGGTGGTTTGAGTTACTAAAGTATTATGACATCACCATTATTTATCATCCGGGCAAGGCAAATGTGGTCGCGGATGCCTTGAGCAGAAAGGCAGAGAGTATGGGTAGCTTGGCATTCATTCTAGCAGAGGAGAGGCCCTTAGCTCTGGACATCCAGTCCTTGACTAACAGACTTGTGAGGTTGGACATTTCAGAGTCCAGCCGAGTTCTAGCATGTGTGGTTGGTCAGTCCTCGCTATTGGGGGAGATTAAGGCCCGACAGCTTGATGATCCACATTTGGCAGTTCTCAAAGAGACGGTACTTCAGGGAGGTACCAGGGAGGTTTCAATTGGCGAGGATGGTGTTTTGAGACTCCAGGGTCGTCTATGTGTTCCTAATGTTGATGGTTTGAGGGAGAGGATCCTAGAAGAGGCACACAGTTCGCGGTATTCTATCCACCCGGGGGTTTTAAAGATGTATCGTGATTTGAGGCAGCATTTCTAGTGGCGGGGGATGAAGAAGGACATAGTGAAGTATGTGACTAAGTGTTTGAATTGCCAGCAGGTCAAGTATGAACACCAGAGGCCAGGTGGCCTACTTCAGCAGATGCCCATTCTGGAGTGGAAGTGGGAGCGCATCACTATAGATTTTGTAGTTGGGTTGCCGCGGACTTTGCGAAAGGTTGATTCAATGTGGGTCATTGTGGATAGGTTGACCAAGTCATCCCATTTAACTACCTATACATCGGAGAGATATGCTCAGATTTATATTCGGGAGATAGTCCGATTGCACAGTGTGCCGGTTTCTATCATATCAAACAGAGGCCCTCAGTTCACTTCCCATTTCTGGAGAGCCGTTCAGCATAAGTTGGGGACTCGTGTAGAGCTTAGCACAACATTCCATCCTCAGACTGACGGGCAGTCGGAGCGGATAGTTTAAATCTTGGAAGATATGCTTAGAGCATGTGTGATAGACTTTGGAGGGTAGTGGGACCAGTTCTTGCCCTTGTCGGAGTTTGCATACAATAACAGCTACCAGTCCAGCATCGAGATAGGCCCGTATGAGGCTTTATATGGTCGACGTTGACGTTCTCCTATCGGGTGGTTTGAGCCTGGTGAGGCTAAGTTGCTTGGTATAGATTTGGTAAAGGATGCCTTGGATAAGGTAAATTTGATTCAGGAGAGGCTTCACATAGCTCAGTCCAGACAGAAGAGTTATGTGAATCAGAAGGCGCGTGATGTATCATTCATGATTGGCGAGAAGTTTCTCTTGAAAGTCTCACCGATGAAGGGCATTATGAGGTTGGGGAAGAAGGGCAAGCTAAGCCCAAGGTTTATTGGTCCCTTTGAGGTGTTGAGGCAAGTTGGAGGGGTTGCCTATAATCTTGCTTTACCTCCCAGTCTATCGGGAGTTCATCTATTTTTTCATGTATCGATGCTTCAGAAGTATCATGCCGACCTATCACATGTGTTGGACTTCAGTACCATTCAGTTAGATGAGAGCTTGGGCTACGAGGAGGAGCCATTCGCCATTATTGATAGACAGGATCGCCAGTTGAGATCCAAGAGGATTTCTGCAGTAAGGGTCTAGTGGAGGGGCCAATCGGTCGAGGAGGCGACTTGGGAGTCCGAGGAGGACATGCGGAGCAGATATCCCCACTTATTCAGTAGTCCAGGTACTTTTCTATATCCATTCGAGGATGAATGTTTATTTAAGAGGTGGAGAATGTAACAACCCGACTGGTCATTTTGCGTTTTAGAACCTTGTTCCCCTAAATAAAGCCTCCCGTACTTGCTTTAACTAATTTACGACTTGCGGGGGCGATTGGTTCGGGAGTTGGAAGAGTTTTGAGTAAAAATATGTCCATTTGCTTCTTTAAGGTTTTCTTAAAAACCAAGTTTGACTTCGGTCAACATTTTGGGAAAATGGACCCGAATTCACAATTTAACAATTTTTGAGGGTCCGTGGGAAAATATGGGACCTAGGCGTATGTCCGGAATCGAATTTCGAGGTCCCTAGCCCGAGTAATGAATTTCTATTTAAAATTGTTTAATTAAAGTTTTAAAGAATTAAAGAAACTAAGTAATCATTGATTCCCTAGGTATCGGGCTCAAATTTTAGTTTCGAAGCTTGGTACAGGTCCGTAATATTGTTTTAGACTTGCCCGTAAAATTTGGTGCCGATCCGAGTAGTTTAAGTGCGTTTTGACCCGTTAGAGGAGAATTAAGAACTTGAAGATTCAATAGTTTGATTCATTTGGTTTTAGGGGGTGATTCCAAGATTTGGCGTTGTTTTGGGAGTTCTGAGGGTTCGAGTAGGTCTGCCTCGTGATTTCAGACTTGTTGGTATGTTCGGGCGGGGCTCGGGAGGCCCGAGCGTCAAACGAGCGAGGTTCGAGCGAAGTAGGAAAATTGAAGAAGAGCTGAAGTTGATGCTTCTGTCATAACCGCATCTGCGGTTCTTGGACCGCAGATGTGGTCAGCCCATGGCAGAAGCGGGATGGCCCAGGCCAAGGATAACCGCAGAAGCAGCCTAGGGATCGCAGAAGCGGTTCCGCTTAAGCGACCCCCAGACCACAGAAGCGGTCCAACCATTTAGAGACCGAGCCGCAGAAGCGGTTCCGCATATGCGGGCCTCAGACCGCAAAAGCGGTCCAACTCCCCTTGCCCAGTTCCGCAGGTGCGGCTCCATTTTCGCAGATGCGGTCCCGTAACCGCATAAGCGGAAATCGCTGGGTAGTGGCCTTCATTTAATTCGAACACAACAGCATTTTATCATTTCACACTCCACACTCCACACTTAGGCGATTTGGGTTCTTCCAAAGAGAGGGTTTCAACATAACATTGTAAGGTAAGTAATTCCCATTCATCCTTAGTTTAAATTCATATACATTAGGTAGATTAAACACTAAAAACACTAAGTAAAATCAAGGGTTAGAGCTAGACCTAGGGTTTTAATAAAACTAAGATTTAATCATGAAATTTGCTATGTAATGAACTAGAAATGATATATTAATGATCCTTAGGTTGTAGAGAACAACTTCCTTCAAAAAATCTCGAAATCCGAGCATATGGGCCGGGGGTTGGAATTTAGGAAATTCATGTAAATGGTTAGGGAGTTGTTTAAATACATAGGAATTGAGCTTGTGAGCCTATATTAATTAGTTCTTACTCCGTTTAACTAGTTTGTAATTGTTCGGCTTCGAAGTAAGGGCTTGGGCTTGTTCTTGATATTGGAAGTGCGCTTTGGAGCGAGGTGAGTCTCTTTTCTAACCTTGTAAGAGGGAATTTTCCCCATAGGATTTATAATCGAATAATTTTTGCTAAATGCGGGGGCTACGCACGCGCTAGGTGATGAGAGTCCGTGCGTAGCTACTACTATGATAATTGTCCGAGTAGTTTAGGACCCACATCATGCTTGTTTGTCTAAGATCTTTATATTATCTTGTTATTCCGAGCACCTAGGATATGCTAGAGATTTAAAAAGGGAATAAAAACATGCTTGTATAATTGTTGAAGTCTTGCTTGGCATTAATGACTATTGATGTGCCTTGTGTGTACACTTGATATTTTCTTCTTATTTGTGGATCAGGCTGATCGCCTCGATATGAATAGACGCATCTATAGGTGCGCCGTTGACCCTTGTCAAGTGCACAATTTATTTCTGTTGGATCGGGTCATTGCCTCGGCATATGTGCGCATGCTTATATAGCTTTGGCTGAGAATGTTAAATATTGGTATTGCTTTTCATGGCCCGAAATGAGTTGATAATTGTAACTGTAGTAATTGATTAATCGGAATCCTGGTGAGATATGACTTATATGCCCTGTTGTAAACTGTTGCCTATTAAAGATTCTTCATTGTTAAAATTATATTTATAATATTATCTGACCCTAGTGAGTATCAAGTCGACCTCTTGTCACTACTTCTTCGAGATTAGACGGGATACTCACTGGGTACATATTGTTTGTGTACTCATGCTACGCTTTTGTACTTAAATTTACAGGATCTGAGGCAGGTGGATCTGGCTATTATTCTGGTGCGCACCCGTGAGCGGACTTGGGACTTCTAAGGTGAGCTTCTTTCCCTTCATGTCGACCCGCAGCCAAAGAAGTCTTCCCTTTGTATGTATATTTTCTGTCTATTCATATTCAAACAGTAGGATAGTATGATATTCTTTTGGATGTGTATTCTACTAGTTGGCAGTAGCTTGTAACACTAGGTTCTGGCACACACTTGGTAGACGATTATTTTTTGGGGTTGTGTACTTACATTATTTACAGTATTTCGTCCTTCTGGTTAAATTTCAAGTCAAGTGTTTATTCCACTTAATTTTAATTAGAAGCAACTAAAGATTTTAGTAATGTTTCTGCATTGGCTTGCTTGACAATGGTGTCAAGCACCCTCATGATCCATTGTGGAATTGGGTCGTGACAGAATTAAAAGAAGAGCTCGGCCTCGGTCGAACGATGACAGGTTGCTATATCGGTAAGTTCGAAATAACCCTATCTAAGGATAAGAGCCTTCACCAAATGTAAAGAAGAGTTCGACCTCGATCGAACGACAACAGGCTGCAATTTCGATAAGTTCAAAATAACATTGGCGGAGTTTAGAGGGTCTTGGAATCATTTCTTGTCACTGGCGGAGTTTGCTTACAACAACGGTTATCAGTCTAGCATTCAGATGGCGCCGTATGAGGCTTTATACGGTAGGAGGTGTAGATCTCCGGTGGGTTGGTTTGAGCCGGGTGAGGCCAGGCTATTTGGCACAGAGAGGGTTCAGGGTGCATTGGAGAAGGTTAAGGTGATTCAGGATAGACTCCATACGACCCAATCCAAATAGAAGAGTTATGTGGACAGGAAGGTTCGTGATGTTTCATATATGGTTGGTGAGCGGGTTCTGCTTCGGGTCTCGCCTATGAAAGGCGTCATGAGGTTTGGGAAGAATGGAAGGTTGAGTCCGAAGTTTATTGGCCCTTTTAATATCTTGAGGTGAGTTGGGGAGTTTGCCTATGAGTTGCCTTACCTCCTAGTTTGGCAGGAGTTCATCCGGTATTTCATGTTTCGATGCTCCGGATTTATCACGGCGATCTGTCGCACGTGTTAGGTTTCAGTTCAGTCCAGTTGGAGAAGGATCTATTCTATGTTGAGGAGCCAGTGGCTATTGTGGACAGGTAGATCAGGAAGTTTAGGTAAAAGAAAAAAGCTTTGGTGAAAGTTCAGAGGCGGGGTCAGCTAGCCGAGGAGGTGATTTGGGAGACCGAGCAGGATATGCGCAGCCAGTACCCTCATCTTTTTACTACTTCAGGTATGTTCTCTATGCTTGTTCGAGGACGAATGAATGTTTAAGTGTAGGAGGATGTAATCACCTGGCCGATCATTTTTGGAATTTACGCCTCAGTTTCCTATTAACTGCTTTCCCTAAGTTCATTTATGCTATTTTGGTTTGCGGGATGTTCGGAGTTAGGATTTGGAGTGCTTTGGGACACTTAGTTCCTAAATGAGAGCTTAAGTGTTGAAAAATGGTCTGTAGTCGGAACAGTGTGAACACGACCTCGAAATAGAAATCTGATGGTTCCATTAGCTCCGTTAGGTGATTTCAGGGCTGGGAGCGTGTTCGGAATGTATTTTGGAGGTTCGTAGCTCATTTAGGCTTGAAATGCCGAAGTTTAAATTTTTAAAGTTTCCAGTCCGATAGTGAGTTTTTGACCCGTGGGTCGGAATGGAATTCTGGAAGTTGCAGTAGCTCTGTCATGTCATTTGGGATGTGTGTGCAAAATTTCAGGTCAATCAGACGTGTTTTGGTTAGGTTTTTGATCGAAAGTGTGTTTTGTTGGAATTTGAAGTTCTTAGGCTTGAATCTTTGATTAATTCATGTTTCCGGCGTTGTTTTAGGTGGTTAAAGGATTAAAACAAGTTGAATGATGTTATGGAATATGTTCGTAGGTTTGGTTGAGGTCCCGCATTCGCATTGCTTCAGCATCTTCCCCATCGCGTTCGCACGTGCAACTTCGCGTTCGCATAAGGCAATTTCTGGCCCTTTCATTTTTCCTTCAATGCGTTCGCGTTCCCTTGTATCGCGTTCGCATAGGTTGAGACCCCAGGCCTTCGCGTTCGCACTCCTCCCTTCGTGATCGCGAAGGGAATTTTGGCCAGCTAATAATTTCTTCTTCGCGAACGCGAGTAACCCTCCGCGTTCGCGATGTTTAAACTTCTGAACAGTACTTAACATTCAAAAACGAGGGTTTTTGCCATTTTTAACAAAACTCAAGCTAGAGAGCTCGGATTTGGGAGACATTTTGAGGGGTTTTCAAGAGCAAAGATTGGGTAACTATTCTCTACTCTTTTATGCTTAATACCCACTAATCTAATCATGATTTCATCTTTAAATTTCAGATTTTTGGATGAAAATTGGGTGAAAGTTCATAGACCAAACTATTGGGTTTTGAGGGGGCATTCGACCTCCGATTTGGGAGATTTTTA